>JABUQX010000451.1:0-30000 GCA_015478945.1 Trachelipus rathkii | reverse complement strand
ATAAGCTCATTGAGTTTCATTATAAGATTTATAAATTTAAGAGCATTCATTTTAGAGTTTTATTAGGTATGCCATAATAGAAAGTAACATATATACTTATTTTATTTATAATATATATACATTATAAATATATGTGCTCAATGTCAAAGTTCTCATTTAACACAAATTTACAAGTAAATTTTGATAGATGATTATTGATGATGTTGTTAAAAATGCTACCTATAATAATCACAAATAGTAAGAGCGTTACGCAAAGATATTATATTAGAATTTTTTGTTTTTATAGGTGTATTGTGTTACGAGTTATATACATAATAGTTGCATCTGAGAACAATGAGGAGAAATAGAACATTTATAATTTTATTTTAATTGGTTTTATATATTGGCATAGAAGTGATTATCATAAAACCTCTCTATTCTATCAAATAGCTATTGAATTTTTTTTTCTAAGAGAGAGGGTGAGAATTATTTGAGATAGATTCTTTGCACACTTTCCAAAGTGAGAATATCGAAGAATAAGTAACCCTATTCATTAATTACCGAAAATACTGCAAAATCAATTGTATTACTAAAATAATGCTGATCCGAAAAGGAATGATAATCCTGCAAATATTAGAAGACAAATGACAGGAGACAGCAGAGCACTATGGGAAACAAAGTAGATTAATTATGTTATGACGATACCATCGGAGGAAGGAGGTGTAGGTGAAAGTGTTGTAGAAGCGCGAAAAAATTAAAGAAATAAACAAAAAAACATATACTATATTATTAGAGATGAATTATTCTGGAGATGAGGTAATATATATTAATATGGATAATATAAAGTATATATACTCTATAGAAAATATGTACCATAACTAATCTATATACCTAGCATGTTTATGGATTTTTATACTACTGAACTATAATATTAAATAATATATATATAGCAAATATAATCAGGTTTAATAGTTTAATAATTATATATAAATACTATACTCTTTAATAAAATAAAGTAAATAATATATATAAATAGTAAATAAAGATAAAGTTATTGTATTCAAGTTTTGAACATAAATACATTCCTAAAATCCATCTAGCTAATTAAACAAATATAATCACCTATTGTGATTCCCAATGTAGGATGGCTAAGAGTAAAATAGAAGTAGATTATAGATGTAGATAAATCTTTTTGAACTACATAATTACCTGTTAGAACTTATCTTCACTAACAAGGAATTACTTATAATCTTGTTATTAAATCTAAGTAAATTTATAATAGGAGACTTAAAACATTGAATACAAATATTTTGTTAGTATTGAGTAGTATTTGTTACACGCTCAATTTAAGGGATATGTATAGAAAGAAGAGGAAGTGGAGGGATCTAATATATAATAAACCTACGTTAGTATTATAAAGGGTCAAAATATAGTATTTGTCAGTATATATGAGTGGACATATAATAAAATAAATATTTGTTATGCGGTCACATCATCTCATTAGTATTTATAACAATGGAAGTGGCACATGTAATAAAATTTAACCTTTAATTTACACCAACCTTATCACGCTCGGAACAAGTTCTCGTTTTAGTTAATCGACCTCATTTTCATTACCAGATTTCTGCTACAAGCTATACACGTTCACTAAAATATATATATAATTCGTATCTATATCATACATATACTAGAATAAAACTTTTAAATTATGACTAATACATATTGTATAAAGACGTATAAGAGAACATTTAGGTGGCATATTGAGTGGGGTCTAGGTCTACAATTTATAGTAGTGATGCGTTTTATTGAGAGAGAGATTGTTTAAAAATAATAATAAAAAAAAAAAATAAAAATAAAAAAATTATTATATTCACCATTACAATAAAACTTATATATACACAATAGGGACTTGTCATAACTTATAGTGGTACCAAAGGTTTTAGAGACCCATTTATGTGAATGTTCGAAAGATGGAAATGGATACAATTCTTTGAGAGATCTCTCTAGTGTTATATAAACAGGAATTGAAAGGTACTCATATACACTATAATATAAGAGAGTAAAATTTATGAGTAAATAAAGAGCAATAAAACAAATAAGATATAAAGATATATATTTATAGTTTAGTAAGCAATACTCTAAGTAGTATAAACTTTGAGTTAGATTGTTTAGTCTGCCGGATTATATGACGACACTATTATTATATTTACGGTTTATTACTTATATACTTATATCTCTCTAGTATTAAATTAAATAGATTTCTATTATATATAAATAATATAATAATAGACTTTAGACTTAAATATATAGTCACTTTGTTTTTATTATTAACATAAATGTAATACTGTACATAATATTTATATATATAGTATATATATATATATATATAATAAAATATATATATCATATCTATATATAATATTATATATATTATATATATATATATTATATATATATATATATATGTTAAAATATATATAATATATTATATATATCTTATATATATATATATTATATATATATCTATATATAATATATTAAAAAATCAATTTATAATTAATAAACAAATGAGCATAGAAAAGTATAATATATATAAGCTCACAATCATAATAAAATAAGAGAAATTACCCCATATATAGGGTTATACCTACGCAAATATGAAATGGCAAGGATGTCGGGGTCTCTCGGATCACTTACCCTAGGTGAGAAACTACGGGGTTATGGTACTAATAAATTCAACATTACCCCCTTATCCGAGGGAGGGTACTCCGGAACCTACCACCAGCTCTTTTTGGTATTTGGGTGTCGCGGGGGGTTCCTCCTAGCCCCACTCCCCTATAGGGAGATATGTATATAGAAAACGTCTATACTACCCTATATGTTACCTACTATAGCGTTACGGTATACTATATAATACTATACTCGAAGAGTACCACCTAAACATAGTTAATAGTGTGCGTATTAAATAAAGTCAATTTTATCAAAAGTATTTTTTAAATATTTTTATGTTCGTGTTTATTCCAAAAATTATTCCATTTCGCCTGTATACCGTCTATTGTACGTTTTTTATGAGAGACTAACATCTATACATTGAATACCTATAAGTTGTTTATTTTAATCTTGCTGTTTATATCGTCTCATAATGTTATCATTTATTGTATATTAATATTTTATTCCTATATTTCTTCAAAACTAGATCTTTCTCCACGCGTACCGCGACAGAAAATAATTTGTACCTAAAGGAACTTCCCTACACCCTATGTGCTCATATTTACTCGTCTGTTATTCTCACAATGTGGTTAAGGCAGGTTCATTCAAATTACGTCTCTTGCGAGCACGAGATGAATGTTGAGGTACCACATAGCCAATACCAGTGCATTATTAATAAGGAACTCGCTCCGACTACTGAAAACTTCATGGATAATCTATCCAGTTACACGGGGTCTTATATATAATAGGTTTCTGTCTGTGCACCTAGCTTAAATACTCACCTTCTCGTCTGTTACATATACCTATCAACTTGTCTTTCTTCGGTCATCTGTTCAGTAATGTAACCATGTTGATATTATATATAAATATTTACATAGTGATAATATTACGTTAATATTTATCACATATATTTATTTATTCTATGAAGTATCTCTCCAGCCGGATTATTCGATTTTATATCACACTCCACACTCAACTAATCATCTATATTAACATAGGGGGCATTTATACATATCTAAAAAGGTCGCTCTGCCTTATAAACCTGATAACTAGTTTGGAGGCATGAATTATTATACATTTATACCTTTAATCATAATAATGTACCAATAACCAACAACACTTTTAAATTAATTCTCACATTAACCTATAATATTTATATACCTATATAATCATTTATATTACTTCACAAACGCACATAATAATCATAATTAAATATATTTACCTCCTATATATATATTACGTTATACTTCCTTACACTTTCAAATCAAATTCTTATTTCACACCTAACTAATCGTTATAGATTATATTATTAATTAATATACTATATAAGCACACCCTAATTAGATAATATAATACTCAATTATAATACGAAATTTGTTTAAGATTATACTTTTAAACTGTAAAAATTCTAATCCCTCATATTATATATATTATTAAATATATATATTAATATCTATATATATATATATATTTTTTAAATTCATTAAATTTATATATATATATTAATTAAATATTATAATTATATACTTATTATCATATATCTATATTATATATTAATTATATATTAGGGGTTTATAGATACAATGAGTAGATAAGTAGAGAAAATATAGTGTAATAATATTATATGCGGAGTAGATTACTGAAACCGTAGATCTATTATATAATTATCTCGAATACCCAGAAATAAATCAACTTGAAACCGAGTAAAAATAGAAACCAAGATGTAATAAACAGTATATAAAAAGAATGACAATTGCGTGATGTCCTTCAAAATAATAATTATTATTGCTGCTTAGTATAACTAAATATTACATGACTTATGTTATAAAAACGTTCTTAAATGTTTTTGAATAGTATAGGGTAATAATACTATTACTTAATGAACTTTACCAAAAATAGGATACATTTCTATTATTTAAAAATTCATAAATGCACTGTATCAAAAGCATTATTATATGTAAAGGTCGTTTTTATGATTTAAACCTAACAAACACCATCACTGTGCAGCCCATCACACTCAAAAAATTGAAGTTCATATGGAAACATTAATTATACCTTTTATATGCAAATATTAGACATCGTAATCGAAAGAGATGAGAACAAAAAAAGTTGGGGTGATCAGTAGTTACGACACGTCCACCAACCTAGTTCACGACCACACAAACTTAGATGGTCTAGATAGAGTATCCTACCAGCACTCCCTGATATCTATATATTATAGTACCGGTCTATATACTACTAGGGTATTTCGTATAGTAATTTATTAAATTTATCATAAAAAACTTCTCCAAAATACAAATATATAAGCATTTATTATATCGTCACTTAGCGCTCTTCCCAAATTAGAGATCAATTAGGTTTTTTTCCTGTTATTCATGTTGTTCCGTTACTATCTCATTTGATATGAAATTTTATTTTATTTACAATTATACTCTAGGTCACTATATAAGATTTAAGTACTTATAATATACTATATCTATGATATTATCTTTTCACGCAAGAGTATGTATAATTATATATATAGATGAATGGTCTTATTTTTTATCTATAAAAGATAATCATTCTATCGAATCCGGTATGTATAGAATATTTATTTAACTGTAATATCCTCTTGCCAGATTATATGACATCGTAATTATTATTATATTATAAAAATATATATTATATATTATATATTATGGATATATTTATAATTAGGAAAGGTTTTATATAATAAATATTTTATTTAAATTTATAATTATAATAATAATTATAACTATTAATATATATATTTATTATTATTTAATTAAATAATTACCCTATGTATTATCTCAATATATATCTTAATTTATGCGTAGTTTTAAGTATGCATGAATCTTCAGTTCATAGGAAAATATAATAAGTATAATATTTTGAATATGATTTAATCTTTTTTATGGAGTGCGAGGAATTAGTTAACCTCGGGTATGCCTTATGTTTACTACTACAAAATATAATCTTAGTAAAAAAAGTGAATTTCCCCTAGACTTTAGAACATTATAATATATATAATATGAGATAAATAGTAAATATGTATTTGAAGATAATCTGCCTTATTATTTTTATTTTATTTATACACTAAATATTCTATTATTTACAATATAATAGATTAATAAATAATAGATGGAATTTATATTATTGTATATACAAATTATTAACTTATTCTTACTTTAAAATATATATATATATATATATATACAGATAGGACAGATAAAAGGATAATAAAGATTTATGTAGCTCCATATGCACTATTTTACGTACGAAAAAGTATTTTTTAAGATACGATAATCTATATTCAATTATTTGAACGTGATATCCAAGGAGGCAAGAAATTAGACCGTATATTTTATATTTATATTTTAATTCGAGATTTTTTATGCCTCTTTTTCAATTTTTATATTATCTTACCTTTGGAGTTTCAAAATATAATTTCAGGGATTTCATAAACTCTTTTAATTTATTACACCTTATTTTTATTTCCATTAGCGAGAACTTTTAGATGAATATGTGTAGTTTATATTATTAATTTAATTCAATTCATTTTAATAACGTGTTAATAATCTGTTGAAGATTATAATTATAGTACAAATGAAAATAGAAAATGCTCTCTTACATAGAGTTAATATTTTTTTTATCAAGATTATTGCAAAATTTCAATAATATCGGTATTAAACGAACCCTAAAATCAAATTGTTTTCCATTTTACTTATTGAAAGCTCAAAAACAGAAGAAAATAAGATAGCTTTTTACGCCTTTAACGGATTTCACTGAAACCTGCTGAAAATGTTATAACCATTTTTAATAGTAATTAGAAATTCACAGCGTAATATAATCATTTTTTTTAGTTTACTGTAGGCATTTGTCTTGTGTGAAACGCTAATCTCACACACCATATATATTATATATCCTCCACTTATACATACATTAAATAACAGCGTAATCTATTATGATACCCTATTTTACTGAGTTTGTTAGGTTATCAATTATGTCAACGATTGGACACAAATTGTAATTAATAATCGAGAATATTTAAGATATTTAAATATAATATTGTAACTTTGCAGGTATGATGGAGTACTCACATAAAACATTCTGAACCATAATTTTGGTGGAGACATTACACTCTTGGTTCTACTCTTCCTACCTAGGGGGAAAAGGGGAAGGCTCTAAACTACTTTACTTCTTCATATTCTTACGGTTTTCATATCCGAATAAGCGCAACATCTCCTCTCACCCACTATAAACTTCAAGTACAAGTTTATATAAAAACGAGGTTATTGACAAAATTATTATATGAGGGACCCTATTTGCAGTCCCGGAACTATTCACGCTAGTTACACTAGCAATAAGCTCCATATTTATTTAATTCAAGAAAAATTTTAATTTACTAGTGGAGACCTTTTTATTATTATATAGATTTATATATATATATATACATTGGGAATTACACTTTTATAAAAAGTTATATAATTTATACTCTTCATTTATTTTGATTATTAAAATTATTCATAGATATTATTTTGGTGTATTGTATAACTTAATCCTTTTAAATTCTATTATTAATCTTATTTTTAATTTGAATATTAATATCTTAATTATAAATTACTTTTAATATTATTAATTGTTAATACAATCCTATTGTAATACTCTACTACTTATCGACACGATTTCTCTTTTGTTCTTAGAGAGAGATAATGTGAGTACCTTTGAATCGCTTCCTTGAATTTTCTTTAAATTCAATTCTCCATTCCTATGTCAATACTCGTTCTATAATCTAGACCACATTTTTTTTAGAGAATTTCCAATATGTAATTTTAACATTTATTATATATCTATTTACCATTTTTGATATTTGTTATTATTTACATAATTAAAGCACTAAATATAATATAATTGAGGTCATAATTTTGTCTGAAAAGTTTCTTTATACTATTCTTATGCGCGTATAACTTTCTCTTCTACTTATTTTCTAAGTTACTGTAACTATAAGATATTTTCATCCTGAGATAGTGTCTATATGCTAGTCTGTAAGCAAATTTTATATTTATGCCATTATTTTTATGTATTTTATTTTAATTGAAAATGAATATTTACTTGAATTATCTTGACAGCTATAATGATTTGTTCTTAGAGAGATAGCCGCTCTCTACAGAGTTCCCATTTAATCGTACCGTATCATATTATTCTATTTATATTTCATTTATTAATAATATAATAATTATATAATATAATATATTATATTTCATTTTATATTATATAATAAGTTTATATTCATTTTATCTTTTTTATATATATACCTTATTTTCTATTACTGTAACATAAGCATATTTTCATAGCAGTAGTTCTATATGCTAGTCTGTAACATTTGTTTTTCTACTTATATTAATAATATATACTATATTATAATAACACTATTATAAATATTTTATAATCTTTATTCATTTTTATATTTACCTTTACTTAATATTATTTATATAATTCAAGAAAGAATTATATTTGGTATCATTTTTCTACCTATTGAGATCTTTTTAAGTAGGTCATATCGATATAGTATATATAATATTTTTACATAATTTACTTCATTATTATGGTATGTTGTTTTAATTAATTTATTTATTTATATTCAAAAATAAAGTACTTCCTTAAAGTTGTAGTTGTGATGATATAACTATCACAACACAACTACTAATATATTAATATATTTTATATAATCACAAAAATTAATATATAACAATTAATATAGTATATATATATATAATATATATTTAATATATATAGTATATATATATATAATATATATATAAAAAATAAAAATATACTAATATATATATAATAATCATATATATATATATACCCTGCTTTAAATCTAGCAGAATGGTATTTATATATAAAAATTTAACTAGGTTTACTACTTTAATAGATGATCTAATAATAGGCCATAGAAGAAAAATTATGAATATGTTATTGATATGATTTAGGGATAAATGAAATCTACTATGAGTCACTTTTCTGATTTAAATTTAATATTCCTATTGTAAACTTTGAGAGAGAGTAACATTAAATGGACGTATATATATAATGCAGAGCTGCCTTGGTTTTACCAAGAACACACATCGTTAAAACTAATAGTATTTCAGGCCGTGCCACTCATAAACTGCCGACCCTTGGCGGTGCCCAACCGCGTCATCCATCTACGTAGAGTAAACGCCCTCACACCACCACGCCCACCTCACTGAGATTGCACGTTAAGTCACGAGATGGAAGATGCAAATTAATACTAGGTATAACTTCTAATAAAGTTTGTTTTACAATATAAGTGCATTTAAAAAATAAACACATATAATATATAGAACTTCGCATCTCCATCTAATTGCTCCATTAGTAAATTTCTTATAATAGTAATTAAGAATATATTATACCAATTCAAATTAAAACATTGTCTGAATTGCAATTGCGGTAAGTCATAACCACTAACTTTAATGATATGAGAAAATTATAATAAAAACTATCTATATTTATTATAGAATAAACACATATTATTTTATAAGAAACATGGCTTTACGTTAATCGAGAAATGCTGAGGTATGAGTACTCACTGAGGTAGTCACCTTGTCTAATTCTATCGGCTTTATTATTATATGATAAGATGATTATTAAGTTAAGAATAAGAATTTAATTATCATTTTAGAAATTTATTCTAAACAAATTATGTTAATATAGAAGGTTGAAAATTAATAATCTATACTCTATAATATAATAATATATCTCCATATATTAATATATTTCTATTTATATACCTATATATACCTTATATATTTATAATTTATTATACTATATTAATATCATATACTTATGCTAAACATATATAGATATATAATATACTTAACGAATGTAACCTAGTCTACCCGAGCAAGCTCAATTGTTAGTACGATATTGCGCGAAAATAAGTAATTTTAAAAAAGCACTTTATAGTGACAGTTACTACAGACGTGCAAATTGCTATAAAGTGATCACACCAATATATAAATATTTCACTTATCACTTTTTGTGATAACTATGTCAAGCATATTTTCATCGTATAAGAAATCTTTTTTTAAAAACAATAAAGAATTAATTTTTTTATATTTATTAGCATATTTCTGCATGATTTATTTATAAGTGAACTTAACCTTATAAATATTTATAAGTATATTCATTTTAGGCCGTGTGGTTTATCTTGGCATATGTAACCTGTTATCACACTACTCAATAATTCTAACTACTTGCAATCTCATTCAATACATTATTATGACCATTTCTGCTTTAGTATGCGAGAGGAAGAGTTTATATTCACATTCCTTATTTAAATATATGAGTTTATTTTCTTTGATTACTCTATTTTCTGTGAGAGATTAAAATTATTGTATTAGTTATTTTCTAGTTTTTTAATTTTATATACCACTCTATTATTTATGGTAGCGAGTTCTTTGTAAGGCTCGATCCGCTGAGAAAAGAAGAATTGAAACAAGGGGGAGGGTATCAGGAAGTCCGGACCTACACTCTCAAGTGCTCCCGATCGCAAACGATATTATGGCTAAATTTATACCCGAGAACAATGCCTCACCGAATATACTTAACTACATTACAATTGCCATCGTATGCTTGTTTTACTACCTCTCACTCAGTGGGACTTACTTTCATAATTACCTTAAAAATCAATACAAAACGCTAAATAAAAAAACTCATAACGGGAGATTGGAGTTATTTACACCTTTGACGTACTGCTCTCCCAATCTAGGTGAGAGATAGAGTCTGAGACCGTAATTATATCACGAATGACTTTTATTTCAGAGTAAATAAAAAGAAATAACGGATAATGCAAGTAGTATGCCTTGATTTCCAAATCAATTTATTATTATAACACAATTTTATTATAAATTTTTTACAAATAGATCAGTTTATTTACAATTATTACATTAATATTAATACTTTATATAATATTTTATAATATACATGGATAACCATCATTCCCGACCTGTTATTAAATATTATTACACTATAAAAGTATATTATATATTTATTATTTTAACCTTGTAAAACCTATGTATTAATGTTAGTTATTTTATTTGTATACGTATAAAATGCATGTTGAGACTTTATGGTTCATGGATGAGGCTGTGGCACCATTATTATATATTAATATTATATAATAATATTAAATATAGTTATAAATATATATTAATACCATTAGTAATATATATAATATAGTATGTATATATTCCACTCTCTATTAAATATAATAATATATTATATTGAAGTGTTATATATTAAAATATATATACGTAGATTTCATATTTATATCTTATACTTATGATTATTGTCTTAAGTGAAACATAATTTTACTTCATTATAGGGTATTATATATATATATATCCTATGAATATATATATACTATATAGGTGAAGGTGATAATATATAAATATTGATGTTTAGAGCGTAACGGAACATCTAAATGGCATTGGACATAAATATTGAGGTATACAGCACATATCGGAAGTCAAAGAAAACTAATATCATAAGTGAAGGAGCCACCGACCAGGAAAAGAGAGGAAATAAGTAACATAATATGCTATTGAGAATGTAACGGCTTTTGGTAATATAAATCTCTAGAGATACGGAGGATAGTGAAATGGTAAGGAGAAATAAGTAAAAAAAAAAAGTAAAAGAGATCGAGGATGATTAAAGTATAATGAGCGAAGAGGAGAGTAGAGAGTAAGAGAAGAGACGATAGGAGATGAATAGCATGAAGAGAGATGATGATGATAATAGAAATATTTTATTAACTAAAATTAGAAGTTTAGTCCAATTAATACTTCAAAATAGAAGGTTGTACAAGTAAAATACTACAAAATAGCTTAATCTTTTATGTAGAACATGAATTAAAGACTAACCGTTGCCAACTATGCACTTTATATGCTTTGAATGACTCTATTATCTGGTAACACTCAGTTTTTTTATTGTTTTTAGTATAGAGATAACGGTATTTAGTAAATAAATAGAGAAGAGGTAATATAAAATGAAAAACAATATAGATTATAAAAAATTCATGGTATCCATTTAGATTAACACTCACTCAGTCACTATTAAAATATTGTAATATATATGTATCCATTTGAAGAGATTTTGTTGTAAATTAGTACAAGCAGAAGAAATATATTGAGACTCGGCGGCTAATTTTAGTTAACTAACTGAATTGAACACTATTAAGTAGGTTAATACTTTGTGTGTACAGTTCCGTTTAAAAATATCAAAAAGAGCTGCCATATCCTTTTATAGACTTACAGAACTGTGTACTAATTTAATTTTTGATCATAGCTATTTACTTTTTTCTTTATAATACTAAATACCTATAATTACTGCGGCCTGACATAAAGAATATACTATTACGCCCCGTCTAATAGGGTATATAAATGGTAAATACTATAAAATAAGTATATAACCTTTAATAGCTGCATATGCATCACCAGACACATGATGCGAGCGTAAGTCGGAGGATGCATTCAATCAGGACCATACCCTTTATAACCGGAGGAAACTAGAGACTTTTGGGATTGATAGGTACTAATTATTTCCCTTTTATAAGCTCACCTTAACTTACCCGTGAGAGTGAGCTCTCCTCTCAGCTCGATACAAAATCTCAAGGGTCTCACCTAGTCATATCAATTTGAGTTTGATATGTAATAAATATATCAAAAGGGTTCTCGTGTCTCAGTCGTACCGGGCGGTTCTCCTTAATATTAATCTTCACCGACGTATATCCCCTACAGGGTATTCCCATAACATGGACGGGTAAGCGTCATTCGAAAACGGTCCGGGCTCGCACCAACTGACGGCCAAAACCATGTTGCTCCAGTGTGTCCCCCGTCGGTCTCTGAAAGGCGGAGCGCCAACTCGATAACCAAACAAAAGTACTATGCAAATGTTGGCACAAATAAGTTTTGGAGGAGTACCAATCATGAAGATTTGTATTGACATATCATCACTCTTGTGGTATATAAGTAAAATCACAAGAGTGATTTGAACTAGTGTCAAGTAGTTAAGGGTATTATTAATTAAAGGTTAGTGAAGGATCACGATTTATATAAGGCATCTGGGTAATGAACCGTGGGTTCTCCGAGGAGGTTTAATATTGTAATTAAGTCTGTACATCTTCCGCGCCCATTGAATAAATGAGTTTGCGAGTTCCGTACGCCACACTTCTTCGCTCAGAAGTGGGGTCTTTTTGGGAATATTACTGAGAAAATGATAGGGTTTTATAATGATTCGGGGTTATTGATATAGCATATAATGTAGATTAGCGGGTGAGTTTCCAATAATCAAAGTATGGGCGGAGATATTATGATTTATTTACTTCACTCGCAACTTTTAATATGCCTTACTCGAACGTTTAAAAAATAGTATCGTTTTTCGCATTTCACTATAACGTGTTTCTGAATGTTAGACATTTTTTATACACATTAGAAAGAATATATGATAATAAGAAAATTAAATTTAACTATATAAATCTAAGACATTAGACGTTCACGAGCATTCTTGTCTGTTCGCTGGGTACGAACGGGGAATAAATTAGGGAGATGGATTTTAAGATGTAAGAATATAAAATTTTTTGCCAAATAAAGTTATTACTTAGTAGTAAGTATTTTTGAGTATTGGTAAATAAAAACGGGTGTCGTTGATATATGTTCAATCAGCATAGTAATATAATTCTTTGGAGATACACTTTGTTTCTTCGAATACTACACGCGAGTCGCGACAATTATTTTGTCTCTTAAGTCCTCACTGGTACAATGAATATATATATCACTGTTGACAACAGGGGAAATTTATATACTCCTAATCTCAAAAAAATGTATCTTCCGGCTCTCTTGATGTTATCGGAGTACCGAGTACTCATCAAAAATTATACCTAGAGGGCGATTGTGTCCTATAATTAAATCGCTCCGGTTAGCTAGGCTTTGTTGAAAAAGCTTTTCTACGTTGAGTATAGCTTAATAGATAGAGAGTATATATGCAGGTGACATTTTAAGGTTACTACTTTTTAAGATAATCTATTTAATTGTGAAGCTTTATGTTTTCTTATCTGATGTTGTTTATATATATATATCATTGGAGGAGTGCGTTCATAGCGGTTAACTTTAGTCTCGATATACATACCGAAGTTAGCGTATCATCATCCAACATGCGGTCATATCCTACGCGAAATGGAGGGAGTAGAGAGAGATCGTAATTGAGGCACCATTTGGAAGGATCACACAGAGGGAGCGACAGGACCTTACTATAATAATGTTATATTAAATAAATTGAACTCCAATAGTGAAGGTCTAGAATGAATACTATTGATGAGCAGAGATCCTTATCGCAATGTAACTCCTGAGATGAGGGATTCGAGAATTTTCTGATATGTCGCACAAAAATAAATCCAACGATAAAATCCTAGTCTAGGGAGGTATATATTAACGTTAATCGTTTTACGGGCACCTTTACGGACTCAGGCAAGGCTATCGGCTTCGCATTCAGCAACTAATGGGGACTTCACGGAATTGGTTTGACTATCTTGTTAACCATTCAGAATATAGATGAATTTAAAGGATTTCAGGTAATTTGAAACACTACCAAAATAGTTGATTGAGAATATTAAGATATGTATGATGTGAGGATGGAAAATAGTGATATAAGAGAACGTACATCAGACTCTCATTCTCATGTACGAGCAAGACAGATAGCAAATTACGACTTCGTGTACCTCGTCTGTCCCAGCGCGCGGGAAGAGTGGAAACGCTGCCCCATCCGACAAAATAAAAAATAAAATAATTTCGCAGAAGACGTTAGAAAGGATTCGATTCGGGGAGTCGGAATATGACACGGTAGGTTTGGAAAGTTATGATTTCGGCTATCTCGAGAGTCAGAGACCTCTATAACCCACCAGGAGCGGGGTCTACGAAGACATTGAATATAAAGACTTAGGACATATTTGCATAGCGAATTGTGCCAAGGAACAGAAGGATAGGGGAAGAGGTGAAGAGGAGGAAGGGAGAAGAGAAAGAAAGAGAAATGAATCCGGAAGTGGAGGAGAGAGGCCCAGAAGGAGAGGAATGGAAGCATATGATGAGGAAGGAGGAGGTAACTCTGTAGAATTGAGATTTCAGTAGTCGGTTACCGCGGGGAAGACCAACCCCGGTGTTGGCTTTTCCGGTGCAGGTATCGTTTGCACGGCTGCTGCAGAGAATAAATTACGTCGTCGAATCCATATTCGTTATTCAATATATGTTTCATACGAGAGACGGGTCAGAAATCTCGCAAATATGAGGGTTGCAGGTTCCGTAAAAAAATACACTTAAGAGAAAGAGAACATAAACAAAAAATGAGGGCAAACACAAACATTAAAACATTTTTTTTTTATTATAACTTTTTTGTAAGTAAATCTATAACTATATAAATGAAACAAGGATAAGTATCAGAGTTTATTCCATAATATTAAAATAGCGTCACACACATAGATCCATCATCCTGTTAAATCGCAGGAGCGCTAAGAGAGGTCAGTGGACTCTTACTCTAGTAGCCTAGACCAATTAGAGAGTCCAGCTAAAGCCAGAGCCCTACCGATGGTACCTGGAGCACTGGAGAACATAAGATTTCAGTAATGAAGATGCGCGATCGGCGAGAGGACAACAATACCAGATGCGGGCTACCACAAAACTCTCCATTTATGATTCCGGTCCCCCACCCTAATACAGAGAACTACTGTTTCGTCAACTCAACTCTTATCTGATTCCAATGTCATATTTTTGTCATAAACATAACTAACAGAAACTTTTACATTTTACATTTTTCTGTTCTTCTATGCTTCTAAAACACAAACTTTGTCTTTTTACAAAAAATTGTTCATAACCCTTTTTCCATATTTATAAAGTTAAATAAAAAGTCTATTTTTAATTCATTACTGATAAATGGAATATGTAGGTCCCTAACGCCTAACACAAAGTTTTTTTACACATTATTCTCATAAAGCAAATCCATAGCCATCACCTGCAGCCTATTCGAATATATTTGAATTCACTTTCACACAAACCCATAACATCAATTCTTAAACAATAGAATACTTAACAACAGTAAAGTACGTAACACTTCGTCCGAACGTAAACCTATCTTACACTTTTTCTAGCATATCAATGATTATTTTTACATTAACATAGTAAATAAAATTTTAAATCAAACACATTATATCAACAACCGTGATGTGTTAAGTAATCAACAACAGAATCATTGAAAATATTTAGGCTAAACGAAACAATAGGTTTTTCACATCAATAAATGCAAACATAGCATCACAATATATGACTAACAATATAAGATTCGGGCACACTCACCAACCTTAACACAGTCTTAACATAGAAATAAACAGGTGAATCATTAACACAAGTTCATTAACTTAACATACACAGCTTAACAGTAACTAACTTGATTAGAAAACGAGAACGTAACCTACTCATACACCTTTTTCTATAAAACATACTTCTCTCTTAGAGGCATGGGCCTGATATTAATATTTTTACATTTAAACATAGATAACATTTAATATAACAAAATTTTCATTCAACCATTAATACTAGTATCGTATACATCCTATCAAAACAGATCATAATGCAATATATTCGTCTTAACGTAACACAAAGTTTTCACATCAATCAAGTCAAATCAATAACATAGAACTAATATTTATCGAATATACATTTGTACATTTTCAACTGTACATTATATCACTAAAACCTAATACCATTTTACACCTTATGTACGTATGAAACATGCATGATAATCAATCCTAAACAACAGGTTTCCATACCTATAAACAAAGCACATTGAAAAGGTATAGAACTACGCAGCATACAGTAAAATTCGTAAACTAATCCTCACACTTTTTTTCACTCAAAACATATACACTATTTTAATAAGTTGAGGATATCTTCACAAAGTGTAACAATATATTACTGTAAGACAAATAATGTTCTAGTCATTATAATCCTAGGGACCTCAATTTATCCCACTCACACTACCATTTATTTTTTCTGGTAAAATCACTGAACTACTACGAACCATAGGCCTATACAAAGATTTCTTCTCATCATAATAATCACATAGCGAACAGGGTATAAGGCCTTAGCCAAATAGCGAATATAGAATAAATATATTTAATAGTAGTTTTAATAAACTTTTCAAACCATTTACAATCAAATACCTTAATGAGGCGAATAAACATCTAACATTAAACATAAGAGGGTCACATAACTTAGCAATCTAGCAATAAGAGTAGCTAACAATTGGGGCAAATACAATATAAACGTATATACTATATTTCACTCTTTTTATAACCATATCTCTAACAATTATTCTTAAATTATTTATTTTGTTCATTTAATATAACACAATTTACATAAAAAAATTTCTATTCATAACAAACCATATCTAAGTAATCATACTGACCAATACGAAAATATACAGCTAGA
Organism: Trachelipus rathkii; assembly: GCA_015478945.1. NCBI lineage: Eukaryota > Metazoa > Arthropoda > Malacostraca > Isopoda > Trachelipodidae > Trachelipus > Trachelipus rathkii. The sequence continues at coordinate 12,754 of JABUQX010000451.1, read as the reverse complement.
TCTTAACGGGCACATAAGATCATCGAGAGAGCATCACTGAAAGCATTAACTAGCATAGCAAACCCCTGACTTAACATAATAATTGTACATTCTACTGATGACAAACAACCTACACAGTACCCTTGGTACAATGATGGAATAAATCTTCGATAACATAACAAAAGGGTTCCATAACTTAACATATCTTAGGATAAAGGAACACCGCACCTGATTGTCTAAAATACAAAAATCGCGTAACCCATAATTCCCTATAATGTTCATTCACACAAATCTCTAACATATCATATCACTTACTTTTCGGCATTAACACGGTAATGACAATTTACAGTCACCACATTTAATATCAAATACCGGTACCTAATGTATTCATATAACTTGATTCAACACGAGAATCATCTGGACTATCGTCAACCGTAATCACTATCAGTTCCATTTTTTCTGAGCCCTATTACTACAATTAAGCTAACATATCATATTGAGTCCTTGAAATACAAAATAATTATTTGTCATAACTAATTCATAATTATTTCAAACGAAAAAACCTAGAATAACATCTACTACAGAATAAACCTAAAGTAAATAATACTATACAATTTACTGGTACTACAACTAATTATATTAATAAGTTTCACTTTACATTTATACCTTATATCTTTGAAATAAGTTAAATACATAATCAAACGCAATACAAAAATTTGAGAACATGATGTACGTAGTCTCCTAAGCTATGTATGAGTGAGTAAAATAATTCATAAATTAACAGAACTCTCGGTAATGAAGCCTACCTAAGAAAGAACGAATCGAGATAAGATGTTTGATGTTCCATAATACTAATTTTAGATGGTCAATTTCATCCCTCATACATAACCCTTCGGTCTTGTAAACTCTTCGGTCCATAAATAAAAGATGAAATAACAGCAATATATTATAATTCTATATTTTTTTTTGTTCTATTTATATCTGTTTTTCTTTATCTCTCATACTTTTATATGTTTTATACGTTGTAATTATAGCAAAAAAGCTACTTTTTCTACTATATATATAATAATTTTCATACTATAAATGTACAATATAACATTTAGTAAAGACATCAGTTTTATTTTCAGAGATAAAAGATTTCATTTTAGGATTTTTTTAAGTTGTACATTTTAACATAACTTTGTTGAAGTCGCTTAAAACTTTTTTCATCGTTTTATGTGTAATACAACCAACGTAATCCCTCTCGTATTATATTTGGTATCAAATATAATTTTTTTGCGATAATTATCTTATCAAAGAACTCTCTGTGATTTTTGTACCATTTATTTGTTCAAATATTAAATGCGGTTTATTCCAACTACAAATCTCAGATTTTAATTTATCCTATTACGTTAAATATTAATTCTATTATAGTAGGATAGAACGTGAATATTTTGATTTTGTTTTTGGTTTACAAATAGAGGCTATTATAATCTTCTAAATTTTTGTGATGAGGGCACGAGCACACCTGATTTTTCATCATGTGATACTTCTTGTCGTCTCTTATTTAGAAAGTCCGTATGTTAATATATATTCATCATTTGAGAATCAAGAAAATAGAAAATGGGTTAATCTGATGAGGATGGGATGGGTATTTATAAGGGTGAGATGTCACGAAAGTAAATGAGGGGATTTTGGTGATCTCTATTTTCTCCTTAAATCCTCAACAGTGAACCATGGTTACAACAAAAAAGCGCTGAACAATCGCACCTGATGATCACCACAAAAGTTATCCGTATCTCCTGATCTCCGATAGATTTTCATTGGCCTGATAATTAATTTGAGATCTACACAGCTAGTACAAATTACACACTTGGAAAGGCGCGACAATTGTATCACACGAAAACCAAATCTTTCTCGCTCCTAGCTTCATTCTTATGCAAATTTATTGTATCATTATTTTACAAATCTTTTTTCTCCATTGAGAACTTCGAATAAACTTTTTGTTGCAAGTTGAACAGCAAAGTTATGATAGTTAATTTCTTTTATGCCATTTGATTCTTGTACGATCCTGAGACTCCCGAATTAAGCATACGGGGAATAATGAAATTTACATTACATATTACCTTCACTAATAAAAAGCTTGATCGCTTCCCAAGCATGCGGTGATAGAAATCGATGTGAGAGGCGCCGTTACTTTTGATTCCCGCTTTATCCATCTTTTACGCCTTCTTGCGTAACTAACCTCTTTGGTGATACTTCTTTAGATTTCATAAGTTCTTTTTTCATTGTGGGTGTGGTATGAGAACGAAGGGAGGTGGAATACTTACTTTATATACCTGTAAGCATTCCAAGTGTAAGATCGAATATCTAGGTGTCATTATAAAGGAACAATAAAGTTGGATAAAAAGGAAAAGACAAGTTAAAGTTATGTTTTGCGCAATAAATATTTAAACTCGAAATACTTGTTCCAACGATAATCGTGATAAATTTCATTATAATTTATCTTTACTAACAACTTCGTCCTGCATGTTAATTATTTATTATTTGATTAATTATTAATTATTATTATTAAATTAATTATTATTATACTCTTATATTATTATTATATTAATTATTATATATTATTATTATTATTTAATATATTATTATTAATTATATATTAATTAAATTAATTCAATTTTTTGGTATTTTTTTTTTTTTATGTTTGCGCATTTTTTATTATTTAGTTTTATTTTCCGCCATTTTGTTTTTATAAAACTCTACAAAGTTTTGGTCTTATTATTTCTTTTTTTTTTGTTTTTTTACCATTTTTATTTTTTTTATTAAGTTATATTATTATATGATAATAATTATTTATATTTATTATTAAAATATATGTAAAATTAATTATATAACAATAAATATGATATACATAATAAAGTCTATAATAATAATGTAATCAAAATTAAATATAAGTAATAATATTAAAATAATATGTTATAAAAATATTAATTTAATAATATTATAGAGAAGATACATGACACAATATATATAAATAATAAAATAATTTAAGTAGTATAAATAATTTTAACATTAATTGTAATATTAAATAAAATTGAATAATTATATTATAAGTATATTATATATATATTATAGGTATATAAATTAATTATAATATATATATATCTAATTTAATTAGTATATATTTAATAATATACTATATAAATATTTATAATATATACTATATATATAATATATTATATAATATATATATATATTATAATATTATATATATGATATTGTTATATTAGTACACAATTCTTTTGTAAATTAATTAAAAAAAGTATTTTAAAAGATAAATTTTATAACCCTTTCATTAAAACTCAAATAAAAATTTTAAAATTGAAAAGTTAAAATACATTGAATAATGTGAATAACTTTGTTTCAAATAAACTTAAGGATAAAGAAAGTCAACATTTTGGGTAAATATCCCTTTTTTATAATTTTTATTTTTTTTATTTTTATTATTTTATATTTTGTGCGAATAATAATTTAAAATTACTAAGTATAACGTAGAATGAAATAAAAATGTATATAGTATATTTTTAAAATTTATGTATATATATATGAGTATTATCTTTTTTATTTTATATACAATTATTATAATTACTAATATTTACTATATACTATATTACCGTTTTCTGACCGTGCGTTGAAGTCGCGACTGCACTGTGCACAACAGCTATGGTCAGAAAAAATGAGAAGAACCAGAAAGAGATTGGAAGAGCTATCTGAAAGCTCAACAATATGTCTTTAACTGACCGCGACTTAGAAAATCCCCAAAGATTGAATGCAGGAAGAGTAAAAATTTAACAAATTCCCAGTAAATACACTTTCTACTTGAATTTAAATATTTCTAAAATGATCGATCTTAAGGAAATACCTACTAATAAAATATATTAATGACAGCATCTTAAATACACAAAATAAATATTTATATATAACTATAAAGAAATTGGGCTACAACAAAAAATTTATTTTATATTTATGTATTTCCGTTAATATAATACACACGTGAGTTTATTTAAAAAAAAAATAATTATAATATTGAAAAGCACTGATAAATTTAGGTATTTTAATTCTGTTGTATTTTTGATATATGAAAATTATAATTATAGGCTTGGATATATGAATTTGGATAATAGGTAATAGATTTACGTTGACAAGTCTACGGGTCTAAATCTCTTCGATCTCTTCTTTCGATACTTCAGTCTTTTTCTAATAGCGGCCAAGGATTGGTTATTTGTCTTTTCTCTCTCTTCTCTCGCTTACCACCGAGTTTCGTCACGCGGCTTTGATAACCTACTGAGCACGTATTATGTCAACGCATAAAGACATACGTTATGAATTTGGGACTTTGCCAAAATTAATTAAAATAGTTTTCTTTTTCAGTTACACACTGGTAAACGAATTAGGGGACATGAGATCGGCGTCTAGTACAACACACCCCCGGCCTTACCTTCTGTACCATTCCTGTACTATTATTATATAAGGACTTCTTCTTAGGGAATATATCCAATGCGTTGGATTTATAATGCAGCTCTAGAAGTCAACAAATTCCTCTGGAGAAAACTCTGGGAGAAACGAGTTTTTTGGAAGGCCTAATGAAGAAGATGTTAAGTTAATCTAACTGAAGGTTGCAAAAATACCACTACTATGAGAAGTTTGTACACTCGAAGTGACGGCATCGGAAAACCAATTACGCCGAGAATAATCTGTTAATTCATGTGAAGTGTATATCTAATGGTAAAAGGATTTTTGCTTTTCAAAAAACTAACTAACTAGCTTAGTATTCAACTTTGACAGAGGACCGATATATATGACCCTTCCTGGGAGTGTATGTTTTTATTATGATATATTAATATATTAAGATATATATTTAATTGATATATAATAATTTAGTATATATTACATATATATATATTATATTAATATCTATAATATATACTATAATATAGTATATAATATTATATATATACTATATAATAATATTAACTATATAATATATAATATATATATATATATATATATAATATATAATATAATACATTCTTATTATTTTATTATTAATACTCATAAAATTATGTAATACATTTGAAATAATATTAAGCATTAAGAGTAACAAATATTCATGTATACATATACATGTAAAATTATAATACATAATATACATTATAACTCAAAATAATATATATAATAACATATATACTTATATAATATTAATATATACATACAATACATACATCGATAAATAATTAAGTCTATTTAATTATACATGATCATAAAGATCTTTTAGAGGATTCACAATATTTATTGTAGAGTTAAGTGAACCTTTACATTATTAATCAATTGTAAAAGTCTAAAATTTTATTTTAGATCTAAAACTTTAGTGAATAGCATCATTATCAATTGTATTTATTTCTATCTCTCATAACACGCTGCTTTACTTTACTTACTACTCTTAATACTTACCGTATATTAAATATAATCGATATGATCTATAATATCATTCTTATTTTATAATATTATATATATTATATATATATTAAATTATATATTAATATATATATAATATATTAATATATTAATAAATTATAATAATATAATATATATTATATATATAATAATTATATATATATTTAATTATAAATTATAATATACTACACATATATATATATAATAACTATATATATATAGAACATATAGTCAGATAATTGGAGTACGTCATTCACTTTGAAATAAAATCTATATTCAGATTGCTAATATAAAATTCATCTATCTAATTTGACTTTCGAATTCGATACACTGTTCATCTTACACTACAGAAATTAAAACTGTCGTCCTTTATGGAACTATCCTATGTTTACAATTATGAATATTGATATATATTTTAAATAGTATACTGATTATTAGTTATTTTGTATATATTAATATTATTAATGATAGATTATTAATTATGAATATATTATTAATTAAATTATTATAATAATATAACTATAATTATATATATATAAAGATATTAATATAATATAATATATATATACATATATTATCTATATATAAATATAATTTATATAGTATATAGCTTAAGTTAGCAGAATACTGGTATATGTAAATGGGATAAAGAAATGGTTTAAAAGTATAGTTTGGATCAATGTATTACCTTTAATACATGTGACACTCCTATTGTAAGAATACAGTCCTATTTATTATTTTTAGCTACACTGAACAAACTATATTTGATATCCTATATGAACTAGGGATTCCCTCCACATTCTACTATCTTTATACATTACTATCTACCATATATATTTGATATACGTATTAAGATATATTATATATAGTAGCGCTCCTAGCTAGTGGTATAGAGCACTCGCATCCTCAAGTATCTAGAGCCGAGGGGATTAGCCCTAAGGTTCTGAGACTGGGTTAGGAGCGAGAGATCCCATTTGAAAAGACTATTCTCTATCTATCCTTCATAGACTGATATCGAGACAAATCACGTAACTCCAGCATCGTGTAGAATAGAAGGTATCCAAAGGTTTGTGGGTGCTTTGTCTACAAGACTGGAATTAAGGTCGCGCTCTGCGATAGTGCCTCGGCAACAGACACAGCGGACTGATAGCCGTTAGGCTCCTTGTTCCTTCCCTCACATAGGACCTTCCTTCTCCTCGAAGTTGGTCACCCACTGCAATCAACCGGTTGACGGAAAATCGACAATCCGTTACTTGGGGTTGAGTCAGGAGGATTTGGAATGATGAAGATATATCTTATGAATACACACTTTTTTATTTCTTCTACTTCATTTTTTAACACACTTTAAACATCTCTGAATTGTATATGGTAATAATTACTTTATTTTGGAACATCTTTGAATGTCACAGAGTTATGGTTTATATTATATAGCTTTCAAAATTTATAAAGTAATATTCATAAAAATTAAGAAAAACACCGTTTGCGTTATTTTACTTATTAAATTTTTCCCTACTCTGTGTCCTCCGACCCCCTTCTCCCGTATCCTAATACTTCTTTTCGTGCTTTCCGCAGTTTGGTACTGCAAAATGAATGCAGCTTATAAGATGGATAAGGATATATCTTATTCGATATTCCTTTGGTAAAAGTAGGTTGACATAGACTTCTCTTACTCAAAATGATGCTCTATTAATTAGCACAAAGTGCGTAGATAAACTAATATTTATTCACCCTCTAAAATAAAACTATTACCACTCTTGTTTTTAACATTACTTTATATTCTGTATATATTATGAAAGACTAAAAATCTATAGGAAAACCTTAACCCCTCCTCCCCTCCCAGGGGCTGAATTATTACTTGAATCGTGACAAAATATTTCATTTAGGCGTTATTGACTTATAGATTAACAGATTAAGTAAATTTTATTAGAATGTTTACACTAATATATATATATATATATATATATATTATATTATAATATAATAATATATTATATAGTAATATTCATAATATTATTATAATATATATTATCTATATAATTTATAATTATATTATTAATATATAACTAAATTATTATATATATTAATATATATATAATATAATTAATAATTATATACATAATATATATATATACTAATATAGAGATATAGAGTATTTATAAAGTAGGAGTATATTTTTTAATCGCACGTTTTTTATTGCAAAAGATAAAAAAAAATGTATAAGAAATCCATATTAAATTTTTATGACAAATTGAAGTAAAGATATTTTTGTTGATCTTGGTGCTTTTCTTTCCCTTTTATTATTATATGAGAGAGAGTGAGGGTGTGCGAGAGAGAGAAAAGTTACAAAGAAAAATGAGAAAGGAGAGAAACACGTTAAACTATTATTATTTTTGACTCTCAAAGAAGATTTTATATATGCGTCAAATAAGGATGAGTCATGAAGTTTTATTTTCTTACTAGAACCAAAAATAAATTATCTGCACTCAGGGCATGAATTAATGACTTTCTTATATTATCTCTTCATATCTTTTTAATACAGAAAAGTATAAAAATGAATTTCTAAAACTATTTTAACAGTTAATTAAGATATTAATTACTTTTTTGTAGTTTTCCCTTGAAATCACATTTTTTTTCTTGTGAGACTTTCATTTCAAAAAAATATTTTTATTAAAATTATTTTAAAACGATATATATTTGTAAGTAATTATTATGGTAATGTTAAGTGCATAAAAATAATATATTGGTTTTGTTTTTGTGCTTTGTTTCTTCTCACCAATATAACCTTGAATTGATTATTTTAATTTCTAACAATTGTATCATTGTATATTCCAAGATATCTTATGCTTAGTTAAAAAATGTATGTGTTTCCTTTTATTTGATTTATTGTATTATTGAACTGGTTTGTTTTTATTCTACAGTTTCGTTGAATTTTTTTTGTAAATTTTCCATTTTTTTATGTATATATCTTTAAATTGTCCAGAAGTTTCTTTTTTATTCTGGATTGTTATTTCCTTATAAGTGCAAATTTTCTTACAATCCATACAAAAAGTTTATCCTAATATTAATAATCAAGATGTATCATTTCCTACATGATTAATTATGTACTGAATTTAACATTAACCTACATTTCATTTGATAAATTACATAAATATACTAGTAGATTTTATTATTCTTTATTTAGGGGTGCATATTAAAAACATACATCAACACGAGCATCCTCAGCTAGCCTCTCTCTATAACTCTATTCATTCACTCACATCTCTCCTCTCTCTGCCTTACAATACATCAATCACAGCAAATTCTATAACTATTTTTAAAGTTAAGTACATACTCTGTCCGCAGTTAACATTTTAAAAGAAAATACTATAGTTTCTACATACACATTGTCAAATTTTTTGGAAACGTGTTCCTGATTGGGAGGTCATCTTTTTAGTTCACAACGCCTGCCATCTTCAGATCAAAATCAGAAAGAATCTATTATCTTCTCTCTTGACCTCTCTTGTTGCAAGTTTCAATCCATCTCATTACTCTCATACTCTCCACTCTCTCTAAATAATATAATATTATTATAACTATTCAATAAGTGAAAAACTTGCTACTTGAAACCTAAATTTTCAAGTTATAAAAATTTATACTTAGTAGAATAATTTAAATATTACTCACTATAGTTTAAATATTTAATAAATTAATTATGTAAAAATTAATTCTTGAGATCTATTATGTATGTATTTTAATATATTCTAACCATAATGAAACTACTTTTATAATGCTATATTTTAACACACTATCAATTTGTTAATGAGACCCCTGAGGGAGTAGAATGTTGAGTTTTGGGCAGAGGCGAAGAATTTCTTGCATAGAGAAGGACGTTATCTCCGGGCTGAAAATTTGCCATTTTGGATTCCTTTAATATGTTTTTTTTTATTTAATCTCCTTTTCTTTAAATGGTTCAATTTTTAATTTTAGTGCCTTGTAAATTTTAGAGAACTGTATAGAAACATATTCTGGTGAATGCACGTTAAATACAACCCGATTATTTATTAAATAAAGATAAAGTATTAAACCTGAAATTGAATAGCAAGACATATATAGTATATATATATATATATATATATATATATTATATATACTATATATATATAATATTATATAATTAATATATATATATATATATATATATATATATATGTGTGTGTGTGTGTGTGTGTTTAGATAACTATTATGTTTTCAGAGAGAGAGAGAAGAGGAGAGAAAAAGAAAATCTAAATTTAGGGGAGGGGGGCCAGATGATCATCTCTGAAAGAAAAGTATGTGATTAATAAACTCAGTGGAGTAGTAATCGTTTTTGTGGTATTTAGATGTACAGAGATGAAAAAGAGCAAAGAGAGAATGTAACAAATATTAAAAAAAAAATTAAAAATAAAAAGGAAAAAAAATTGTGAAAAGCCAACTAAAACTCATTTAAGACCTCGAACTAATAAGAAGATCCTGTAAGAGCCTAATAACTTTATAACTGTATTTTATTAAAGAATAGTATGACTGTCTCAGAACTTCCTATAAACTTTTAAGGATTAAAATAAGTCTTCCAAGAACAGTCAATAGAAAAGAAAACATCCATTATTAAAAACAGAGCTTCGATTAAGTTCTTTTTGATGAAGATAATTTTGTTGCTTGGATGGAATCATTGCTTTTTAACAAGCATTGGAAGCAAAAATTTTAATACTCTTCCTTATAATAATAATAATAATAATAATAATAATAATAATAATAATAATAATAATAATAATAATAATAATAATATATTTTATAATAAAAACAATACAATAAATAATTATTATCAATTATAATAATAAATATAATCAAATAATCTAATAATAATAATAATAATAATAATAATAATAATAATAATAATAATAATAATAATAATAATAATAATAATAATAATAATAATAATAATAATAATAATAATAATAATAATAAAATAAAAATAAAATAAAAATAATAACAAAATAAAAATATTAATAATAAAATAAAAATAAGAAATAAAAATAATAATAAAAAATAAAAATAATAATAAAAAAAAAATAATAATAATAAATAAAAATAATAATAATAAATAAAAATAATAATAAAATAAAATAAATATAAAAAGAACAAAATAAATATAAAGAATTAAATAAAATAATAAAACAAACGTGAATGACAGTAAAACTAATAAAACATTAAGATACTAAATGAAATAAAAATTCAATAATAAATAAAAGAGTAAAAAATAAAGATAATTAAAATATAAAAATATTACTAACAAATAAAAATAACAATAAAAATTAAATATAATAACAAATAATAATAAAAAATACAAATAATAATTAAAATATGAAAATAATATGAAAATACAAATAATAATAAAAAAATCAAACAAAAATAAAATAAAAATAAAAAATATTTAAAAAAATAAAACTAATAACTGAAAAAATTAAAATAATACTTAAAAAAATAAAAATAATACTAAAAAATACTTTACTAAAAATTAATAATCCTAATTCGATTAAAACTAATACTACAAAAAAATCATACTAAAAAGTAAAAATAATACTCAAATATAAAAAAAATACTAAACAATTAAAAAGTTAATAAATAAAAAATTAATACTAAAAATTATAAAATAATACTGAAAAATAAAAAATAAAAAGCAAGCAATTAAAAATTAATAATAAGAAACTACTACTACTACTACTACTACTACTACTACTACTACAAGTAATAATAATAATAAAAATATAATAAATTAAGCTTTAATCAGTTAATCAATAATAATAATAATAATAATAATAATAATAATAATAATAATAATAATAATAATAATAATAATAATAATATAAATTCACAATAATAATAATAATAATCAAATAATATTAATAATATTAATAATAATAATATATAATAATAATAATAAATAAATAATAATAATAATCAACTAAAATATTATACACGACGTAATGATAATAATAATGACAATGAATAATGATAATGTATAATGATGATAATGATAATAAAAATGATAATAATAATAAAAATGATAATGAAACTTATAATAATTCAATTCAATTTTTTTATTCAATTAGATGAAATTACAAATTTATGCAAAATTCAGTTTAAATTATAAATTTCGCATTTCTTTTTCGTATATTTTAAAATTGTCTAAATCTTAAATTGTAATTTCTCTAATTGAATAAAAAAAAATTGAATTTGAATTATTATAAGTTCATTATCATTTTTATTATTATTATCATTTTTATTATCATTATCATCATTATCATTACATTATTATTCTTATTATTTCATTATCGTCGTCGTCATAATTTTTAGTTATTATTATTATTATTATTATTATTATTATTATTATTATTATATTATATTATTATTATTATTATATTATTATTATTATTATTATTATTATTATTATAATTATTATTATTATTATTATTATTATTATTATTATTATTATTATTATTATTATTATTATTATTATTATTATTATTATTATTATTATTATTATTATTATTTTAGGTTATTACACTTATAGAATAGTAAAATAAGTAGTAGTAGTAGTAGTAGTAGTTTCTTATTATTAATTTTTAATTGCTTGCTTTTTATTTTTTATTTTTCAGTATTATTTTATAATTTTTAGTATTAATTTTTTATTTATTAGTATTCTTTTTAATTTTTAGTATTTTTTTTATATTTGAGTATTATTTTTACTTTTTAGTATGATTTTTATTTTGTAGTATTATTTTTATTCTTATTATTATTATTAATTTTTAGAATTATTTTTTAGTATTATTTTTATTTTTTAGTATTATTTTTATTTTTCAGTATTATTTTTATTTTTTAATAATATTTTTTATTATTATTTTTATTTTTTATTTTTATTTTTATTATTATTTGTATTTTCATATTATTTTCATATTTTAATTATTATTTGTATTTTTTATTATTATTTGTTATTATATTTAATTTTTATTGTTATTTTTATTTGTTAGTAATATTTTTATATTTTAATTATCTTTATTTTTTACTCTTTTTATTTTTATTATTAATTTTATTTTCATTACTATTTTATTTTTTATTATTTTTATTTTTATTACGTTTTTTTATTATTTATTTTAATTCTTATATTTATTTTTTATTATTATTATTATTTTTATTTTTTATTATTTTTATTTATTATTATTATTTTTATTTATTATTATTATTTTTATTTTTTATTATTATTTTT
>JABUQX010000450.1:80000-113580 GCA_015478945.1 Trachelipus rathkii | reverse complement strand
TCATCTCTTAATTATAATTTCGCCATTTACACAAAGTCATTAATTCTCGAAGTTACAATATTTTTTTTTATGGAATTTGGAATACTGAGAGAACCTTTGCTCCTGATCTCACTGGTACAAACCGACCACTGGTCTCTACGACCCATAGTTTTCGAGATATGGGTCCTCGAAAATTCGCTCGAGAGGGGTCCCCATGGCCAGTCACCGACATTTTGGGGTCAATATCTCGGCTATTATTAATGCAAATACCATAAAAGTACTGTATATATCAATATAATCCTCATATTATGACCTTTTCAATGGTATAATTATTTTACTCATTTTTAAGTGCTGTACTGCACCTATAGGGACCCTCCTGATCCCGGACAGTGGGGTCGTGATGTTGAAAAACTCCCTTTTTTCTCCAAACAAACCTAAAGCTTATTTTACTATATTAAAAATAAATTTATGTGTTTCTGAAGTCCATTAATATATATCAGGTTAAATATCACAATTCATGAATTTTTTGCTGGAAAATAAAAAAATGTTTTCAGTAAATGTACATTTAATATGTGGATTTCATTTTTAAGTAATGATTTATTTATTGTAAGCCTATATTTATACATACAATAATAAATTTTATATAAATGATAAATAATTTGATATAAATAATAAGGAACTTTAGAAACATTTAATAATATTATATATGGTTAGTTATATATATATATATTATTGGGAGTATAGGTATATATATATACATATAGCTTAAATACAGTTATAAATATTATTATATATGTAATATTGTATATATTATATAGTTCCTATACATTATTATATATATATAATATGTATATATATATATATATATATATATATATATTATTTCTTTATTTATATGTACACACACACACACACACACACACACACATATATATATATATATATATATATATATAAATATATATATATATATATATAGAGATATATAGTTATAGTTATATATATATATATATATATATATATTATATTATATATTATATATTACATAAGTTATTATTGTTTATTAATACATATATTAGGTGCACCGGAACTGGAATTTCAACCTGGCCGGAACTGGAATTGAATGGAATCACAAAAAAATTCCGGCTGGAATCTGGCCGGAACCTTGATTTCTAACGAGCTTTCGTTTAACTATAAAGAAAATTCTAGTAACGATGTGCATAACATTCAGCGTAAGATCTATATTTAGTACAATGCCACCCATGAATATATGGAAGATCATCATCAAAGTGAATATCCCTGAATGTCCAAAAATTTTAAAAGTAAAGGGAGAGTCTTATTTTCTAGAACAGGGGGAAACCACAAAAAGAGCAATAGATCCAAGCTGTGAGATAAGCGAGATTGGAGAGTTTCTTCCCAAAAAGATTTGGCATATCAATGACCCAAAATCCCAGGGAATTCTTCAGTTTATCGTAATGAATAACCAGCCATTCACAGTCATTGAAGAGCAGGGATTCATAGAACTTATTGTCCATCCTCAACCAAAATATCTTATTCCTAGTGAAAAATTTTTTAGAGAAGATGTTACCAACTTCCTACAGTAGGAAATTATGATCAGTAGTATTTGAGAAGTTTAAGGCTGATCAGATATCATTTACTACTTTTCTAAAATATATAGAGTTTATTTAGCTAAATTTTCAAACAAGTCATTTATTTTTAACTGCACTCTGGCTTACAAGCGAGTTTTAAAAAAATGGACTGCACTCCCATTCAAAGTATTTCCCAGGTTCTCATTCTGGAAGGAATTAAAATCACTATGAGTTTTGAAAATTAGATGAATAATTCAAAACTCCTAATAAAATCCATTTGATCCTTCGAGATGGAGTATATAACAAGAAACTTGGAACTAAGTTAGCAGGATACACAAGTTTTTCTTGTTTTATTCATAAACTTCAATTTGTTATTAAAGATGCCTTATTTTCTCAAAGAACAGTGTGATTTAATAAAGAAATGTAGGAATATTTGTACACATTTCAATCATTCCAGTTTTTAAGCTGTAATGAACTTAAAAGAATACAGAGAGACTTGGATCCACATCTTGCAGGCTCACTTATGCAATACTAATATTAATACAAATAGAATAGCACATATTTGATTCTAGAAAGAATTGAATGTTTGAAAAGACCTCTGCAAGTTTATATTATAGAACAATCAATCATTTAAGTTTTGACTGCTAATAAATGGCAAATACGTGAAAAAATTCTAAGAGTTTTGCAACCATTTCCCAAGATTACAGAAACTATAAGGCAAAATCAATTATATCATCAATTATCTCCATATTTGAGCTTTCCAGCATATCTCTCAAACTCTGAGGATGACAGCAGAGTTCAGACTTTAAAAGAAGAGCTGAAGAAGGCATTAGAGTTTAGATTTATGAATAAAAAGGAAGAGAAAGGATCAATAGACATATATCAAAAACAAGATAATTGTTTTGGTACTGTAGTAGACCCAAGATACAAACTAACTTTTTTATTTTCTAAATTTAAATGAAGAGAATTGAGTAGAAAATGATGCTTGAAGAAATATGCAAATAATTTAAGGTATGTGATAATAAATAGTAGTAGCAGTGCAGAAAAGAAGGTTCAGGCGACAGGCGATGAGTATTTTTCAGAAACGAGCATTATCTACAATAACTTAGATTTGCCAAACCTCAAAATCATTAGGAGCATTAAGAAAAAAGAAATTTACTGCAAAGTTACTTAGTTTTTATAAGTTTGAAGAAAGTGAAAGATACAGCGAGTCAGTTAGTGTAAAAAGGAAAAAAACAAAAATCATCTTCAAAAGGTGAAATTCTTAAAGAAATTGAAATTTTTTTTTACCAGAGAAATCAATTTATAATCTGGAAAAAAAAGAATTACTTAATTGGTGGAAAGTGACCAAAGCTAAATTTCCAAACATAGCAGTACTAGCCCAAAAATTACTCTCCTTCCAGTCTCCCCCATTTTAGAGAAAATATTTTCATTTTCAGTGAAGCAGGAAATATATTTGAGGAAAACGTTTAAAAATATCGCCCAATACTGGTGAACAGTTTTTTCTTTACTTCGCCACAATCTCAGCAATATCTTCAAGCGCGTTTAAATAGGGGCAACAACAGGTAGCATGGTATATATTATATATATATATATATATATATATATTATATATATATATATATATATATGATAAAGGAGGCATATATATAAGGTTGTTATATATAAGGTTATGTTATATATATAGAGTGTATATATATATATATATAATTTGAATTTAATGAGAATATTCATAAACCCATATTTCCTGAGTAAGCACTTGAGTAAACTCCTTTATTTAAATTTAATACTGGGGATACATAATAGACACTGTATGAATGCTACACACATCACATTATTTTTGTTAAGATGGCCATGGGTTACGTAAAATAAACCTCTTCCATCAAATTTTTTTCCTCAGAAGTAGATTAGTAATTCTGGTTCCGGCCGGAATTTATTTTATGTGGCCGGAACTGGAACCGGAAAAAATGTCAAATTCCGGCGGAATTCCGGCCGGACTGGAATTCCGGTACACTCTAATATATATATATAGCAGAGAAAGAGTATATATATATATATATATATATATATTTTTGTTGTTGTTATACATATTATTATACAGCATTGGTTATATATATATATATATATATTAGTTATTGCTGGTTGTTGTTACATATATTATTATTATATTATTATTATTATATTATATATTATATATATATTATATTATATTATATATATATAGTTATATATATACATATAGTTAAAGAATAAAGATGAAAGATATGTTGGTTGTTAATATTGGCTACATATTATTATGGTGGCTTACTACATGAGAGATGGTTGCTATTATTATATGCTATTATATATATATATTGCTATTACATATTATTATTATAATCTTTAAAAAATCTTTAGAACTCTTTATGTAAAGAAAATTATAACAATTAGAAATTCTTTAATTACAGAGCCTAAATGTACAGTTAAAGTTTTACAATATATTTTTAAAGATAAAGATTTAGATCTTTATCTTTAAAAATTTATTGTATTCTATCTGTATCTGCTTTCAAAGTAGGAACAAATATTTTTGCAATAATGTTTTCCCTTGAAACACAACATTCTTCAGAGGTAAACATATAGTACGTAGCTGGAAACAGCTGGAGTCATGAAAGTAATATGGAAGTCATCAAACTCTGAATCATAAGAATTTATTATGCCTATATATATTTTGTTATCATCCAAACATATGACATAGTCATTTACATTTTGTTCCAGAATATTAGGGAGTGATTTTTCATTAAACTTTCTTACAGAGAATCTTTTTACACTGTAATCATCTGTTGAAGTTTCATAAGTCAGTATTTATGTTTCACTCACAGGCACTACTCTATGACACTTCTGTGTTTCCAGGTAAGGTCACAGCATTTTCTAACAGTGGCTTCAGTTGTTTTCCAAAGTATTCAATATCCTGATCTGAAGTATAAAAGAATGTGATACTTTTCATTTGCTGAACACAAAATTGAAACATTTGCTCTACTTAAAGAATTTACCTTTCAAAGACTTTGTAAGCTTGCTTTTTCCACAGTTCTTTTTTGCTATGGCACCTATGCCATCACAGTCACTTTTTCCATGACTGGTAGCATAAAAATGCCATTCACATTGCAGCTCAAATATTTTCATATGATGACAAAGTAAGAGAAAATTATTTTTAATTTTAAAATAAAATAATGAATTTTTTTAATATGAGGAAAATTTGCCTTAATGCCAGGTATTAATGAATGGAAAAAACGATGAACTTGAATTGCTGCGTGTCTCAAATCAGAACTTAAAAAGCAAAAATTCCTATGACTTAGTTTTGAGTCAGCTGTCTTAAAATAACGAATAAAAGGATGGACAGTACATTGGGAATTTTCCCAATGAAAACCTTGGGCAGCATCTTGAACCACAAAACTATTTTTTTCTGAAAAATCGCCCCCTAGTAAGCAATCTTCATATTTTAAATTTTCTTTAAGATTGTTACAAAATGCACTCTGTTATTTTGCTGCAAAATAGTCTTCTGAGTTTGATTAAATTTTCACTTAGATTTTCTATGAAATCATCTACAGACTTTACATTATTATCAATAAGTTTACATCTATCAGTAGAAACCTATTGTTT
Organism: Trachelipus rathkii; assembly: GCA_015478945.1. Taxonomy (NCBI): domain Eukaryota; kingdom Metazoa; phylum Arthropoda; class Malacostraca; order Isopoda; family Trachelipodidae; genus Trachelipus; species Trachelipus rathkii. Next base: position 108,376 of record JABUQX010000450.1, on the reverse strand, counting down.
AATTCTGAGTTTGATCAAATTTTCACTTAAATTTTCTATGAAATCATCTACAGACTTTACAATATTATCAATAAGTTTACATCTCTCAGTAGAAACCTATTGTTTAAAGCATATTTCATCTCTTTGTATAATATCTAGAGATTTAATGAAATAAAGAATTCCTTCCTTACCTGGACACTTTTTGCAAATACCCATCATACAATTGATATTTGACGAGCTACACACACTTGAAAACAAAAAATCTTTATAACTTAGGTTTCTAACACCTAAAACATTTAACTTTAATTTTACATTCTGGTGGTAAGTAAAAACACAAACTGAATGAGCTCAAGCAGCTCCAGCTAAAATACAGTTTTTTTGGTCTTAAATTAGCAAAGGATGAAAAACCTATGTCAATATTTGGGTTATATTTCTTAAAATTATAATATACCTCTTTTAAATTAGAAAGAACCAATCATTTTTGAACATGAATTTTAATATCATTATCATTTGTAACTCTTAAATACTTTTTTTTTCTAGGGCACACTCTGCTTATTTCATCACTTTCAAAAAAAAATTTTTACGTTGTTAATGTTGATAAAACTTTTCCTTTTGATGTGCGTGGAATTTCATGGAGAATACCATACTCCTTTTTAAATATCTACTTTTCTTGACTAAGTAGTTAGTAGTTCCAAAAACAGATATCTTTTTTTTTTCAATTGTGAAAGGAGGCAAAGTTAGAATTTGAATTTTCCTGTCATAGGTATCTGCTCTCTTATAAGCATCTATTACATTTGAGACCAAAGTTTCATATCTGAAACAAATAATATAATAGAAAATATTTTAAAAGAAATAAAATATATATATATATATATATATATATATATATATATATATATATATATATACAGTATATATTTCCATATATATATATATATAGCATATATATTGATATATATTGAAGAAGATATATATTTTATATATATATATATATATATATATATATATGAAGTTATATGGTATATATATATTATAGCAAACATAAGGTTTAAGGTTATTGGTCATTGGTTGGTTATTATATATATATATATATATATTACATACATATTATTGCTGCTAGATTTTCAATATTATACATATGCATATTACACATATATACATACATATTATTACAGATAAAGACAAAAGGTAAATTATATTGTTGTTATTGCTTTGTTATTATTGTTACATATTATTATTACATTATATATATATATTATTATTATTATTATATAGAGGATGTTTATCACATATACAAACATATTATTACATATTATTACATATTATTATTCATTTTAGTTTTCGATATTATTTGAAATTTGATATATTATATACATATTATATTATTAATATTATTACATATATATATATATTATATTATTATATTATTACTATATATGTATATTACATATATACATATATATATATATATATATATATTATTATTAAGTTACATATTATGATATATTATTATTATTACATATTATTACATATATTATATTATATTATATTATTATTATTATGCATATTATTACATATATTATATATTGGTTATTATACATATTATTATTACATATTATTATATTATGGCTATTATTATTATTATTATTATTATATTACATATTATTATTATATTTATATATATTATATTATTATGTATTATATATTATATATATATATATATGTATATTACATACTACTATTAATTATTATTTTATTACATATTACATGATAGATATACATATATTATTATACATTACTATTATACATACAGATATATATTATTTATTTGGTTCTTTTGGTAAATTACTACATATTACATTATTGTATCATTTTATATATATTATTATTATATTATTATATATTATTATTATTATATTATTATATTATATGTTATTATATATTATTATCATATATACATATATTATTATATGTATATATTATATATATATATTATATATATATATAAGAGAAGATGAAGATATATATATATATATTATTATATATATTATTATATATATATATATATATATTATATATTATTATTATTATTATAAGAAATGATACTGCAGAGTTGAAATGATAGATAATGGCAGAGAGTGGAGGATACATTATTTATTGCATGCACCTCCCTGAAAGGGAGTAAGCTATACAAAAAAGTTTGAATATTAAACTACATAATACATTATATGTGTGAGATATGAAAGACGACGCATATATATATATATATATATATATATATATATATATATATATATATTATATATATATTATATATATATATATATATATATATATATATATATGAGGTATCTGGATATTTTTGTATCACTTGTTGTCAGTTCATGAATTTTATCTGGCGAATTGAATTCAACATCATAAGAAGTTCTTACTTTCTTGGGTATGAAAGAAGCAGCCTCTTCAGTTGCTTTCTGAGCCAATTTACTTTTCTGTGATCTCGTTTTCCCTCCTGTCGATAAGATTAGAAATTAGTTTTGAAAATTGTGTGTAAGAATATTATAGAAATAATATTTTCTTATGTGAAGTTAATGGTTTTTGTTAAAAAATGTATTATAATTTACTAATTAGACCGTTTTCGTTTTTGTCATATGTGCTTACGCTCGATGAGAAATGTTTACCAAGTTTTAGCACGAATTTTGTGCATAAACGAACGCGATTTCTTATAAAAGTCACTTTTGTTTACAAACAATTGTAATCAGCTGTTGCTATGGAGCTTGTGGTTTTGGAATAAACAGAAATAAAAAAGAATAACAAATGATTTATATTACAAATAACTGATAACTATTGTGATGGAGTTTATCGATTTCGAAGAAATTAGATTTAAAGCTAATTTTATTGAATGAAACATTCATCACTCCAAACTATTCAAAATGCACTACCTACGCCGCCATCTTTGTTTATTTAATATTTTTTCTCGTATCATAACGTGCTTAAATTCGCCAAGCACGGGAAATAGTGAACTTACAGAATTCGCTGGTATTCCTTCCATTATTTTGATGAGTATGCCAATGATTTACGTTGTTAAAACTAATGCAAATCGGAGAATTCATTACGTTTCGCAAGTTAAATAAATACAAAACGAAAACAAGTCTTTAATTGCTTACTTGTTTTCAATTTGTCAACGTATTTCAAAAACTTCCTCTATTTTATAACTTTCCAATTCTAAGCATACACCAGGCAGGTTAGATGATGACTGGGGAGAATCTTCATTTTTTTGATGTTTCTATAAGTATGAATGTTGTTGACAAGGTTGAAAATTTTCATCATTTGCCTTTTTTGTTAAGAATTTTATACAATTCACGCATAGGTAAGTATTTTCTGATAACCTTCTCTTACTTAATTTCAAAAGGTTTTTACTAATTTTTTTAGATCTTTTGATATTTTTCTAGTGTGTATTTTTTTCATGGTCATTACAGTATTTGACCATTCTTAGTAAACTAAGGTAGCGAACTTATGAAAGAATTAAAAGTATATTCACTTAAGTTAAATATATAAATCTGTAAAAAATAAAATAAATGATAATATTAAGAAATCAATTTGAGAGTTAATTAAAACTTAGTCACATTTAATAAATTGTCCTTTTTATTTTAATTTCATTTAAAAATTATTATTTCTATATTATTTAAAAATGGCGTTAGCGTTTTTTACTCACCACTATGAATAATTAACTATATAACATGGGAATTACAGGTTTAGTTGGACAGATACAAAGAAAAAATTTTGATTTTGGGGAAAATGCAGTGGGCGAGCAAGTTTTAGCAGAGAAATACATATTAAAGGACTTAGAAATACATAAATTTTATTTTTTAATTTAGTAAAATAAAGATTTAGGTTTATTTTGAAGAAAAAAAAAAAAAGTTTTAACGCCCAATACCCCACGCCGTCCGGGGCCCAGTAAATGTCCCCATATAGGATTGCAACAATTTTTCACCTCCGGGGGTACTTAAAAATCGTAAAAAATACTATCATTGGAAAGTCACGATTATACAGTATTCTTATTGATTATTATTAAATATACCACTATTATATACTAAGATTATTAATATATAGTTATATATAAATTATATAATCTCAAATTCACACTATATATTATATATATATAATATATATATATTATATAAGTATATTATATATTAAATTTATTATCTATTACATTTATATATATTATATATATATATAATAATATATACTATAATATATATACTATATATATTATATATATATATATATATTATATATACATATATATCCCTATTATAGTATATATTGTATATATACTTTATGGGTTACATTAATAATAGCCGAAGATTATTGACTCCAAGAATTAGGGTAGACTGCCATGGACCTCTCCGAGCAATTTACGCCAGCACCCATATCTCGAATCTATAGGTCGTAGATACACGGTTGTTTACCACTTGAGACGAGAAGAATATGTTCTCTAGCTATGACAAATATCATCACATTAGACTAGTGGTCAATACCATTGGTACACTTAATAATATATATAATATATAGTAATATATATATTGCATATACTAATATACTACCTAATTACCATATAACTACCTATATAACATACTAATATTATATATAATATATACTACTATATATATAGATATATAAACATCCATATATATATAAATATCACCCAGGAAGGTACCTACTCCCTATATAATAATATAATATATATATATAATATATATATATATATATCAATATATATATATATATATATTATATACTATAATATTATATTATATTTCACTAATAATATATATATATATATATTATATAATAGTATAATATTATATATAGCTATATATAGTATACATATTAAATATAATATAGTATAATATATTATAATATATAAATTCTCAATATAAAATAAATTAATATATATATTATATACAAGATATATATAATATATATACTCCATTAAGATCAAACTATATAACTAATATATTATAGTTATATATTATACAATAAATATGATATATATATATAATATATATAAATATATATATATATTTTAATATATTATTGAATATATTATTGATTATTATTATTCATTTATTATTATTATTATTATTATTATTATATTATTATTAATGATTATTATCTATTATATTATTATTATTATTATTATTATATATTATTATTATTATTATTAATATTAATTATTAAATATTATTCATTATACTATTACTATTATTATATTATTATTATTATTATTATTATTATATTATATTATTATTACATTATTATTATTATATATATTATTTTAATTTAATTATTATTATATTATTATTATTTATATATTATAATTATTATTATATTATTATTAATATTATTATTATTATTAATTTTATATTATTATATTATTATTGATTATTATTATATTATTATTGTTATCTCAAAGTTAATAAAATATTGATTATCTATTATTATTATATTATTATTATTATTATTTATTATTATTATTATATTAAGTATTATAGAGATTATTATTATGATTATTATTATTATTTTATAATTATATATTTATTATATTATTGTTATTATATTATTTTAATAATTATTATTTTAATTATTGTTATTTAATTTTATTGTTCCATATATATATTATATATAATATATATTATAATATTATATATTATATATATATATATATAATATATATAATATATAATATATATATATATATATATATATATATAATATATATATAAATTATAATATATTATATATATATTGTATATATTATTATTGATTATATTATTTATTTATATTATATTATTATATTATTATTATTATTATTATTATATTATTATTTTATTATATGATTATTTCATTAATATTAAAATATTAATTAATCACATTATTACTATTATATTATATTTCAATAGTTGAAATGTTATTATTGAATTATTCTGATATAATTATTATTGATTAATAGTATATATTCAGATTATTATGGTAAAACATTAATTACATGTTATTCTTAAATAATATGGACTGAATCACTCTATATAATTATCATAATAGATAGAACAAAATCAATTTTTGATTATGGTCTAATTATCTAAATTATTGAGGATATTTTATGGTTGATTATAATTATTATATCTATTAAAATTGAATTATTATTATTCGAATCAAAGCAATGATACAAGATTTCAAATTAATTAATTGTTTGATCATATTATTTTTATTTCAATATATATATATTAGTCCATAATATATATAATATATATATATATATATTATATATATACTATATATATAATATTATATACTATATATATATATATAATATATATATATATATTATTTAAATATAATATATAATATATATATATATATATAATATTATATATATATATATTATATATATTATAATATATATATATATATATATATTATAATATATATAATATATATAATTATACTATATATATATATATATTATTAATATTATATATATAATTATATAATATATATTAATATATATATATATATATTATAATCTATATATATATAATTAATATAAGTATATATATAGATATATTATATAAATATAGTATATTATATATTATAATAATAATTTATATATATACTTCCTGAATTAGTATATATATATAGGCCCGCCCACGAATCCTTACACTATATAATAACTACTATATATATATTCAATATTATATAAATATACAATAATATATAAATATTACGCACTAGCAGTACCTACTAACTACTACTATATATATATATATATTATATATATATACATACTATAATATACCTACTATGACGTACCTATATATATAATACCTGCCCAATATTATAATATATAGTACGCTACTTATTAATTATAATATAGCGTATATAATAACACATACTGATATTACCACCTATAACCTAGATAAGTATCATATTACGCTATGTACCTACTGTATATATATATTCCCTATATACATATATAATATTCTATAATAAATATATATTAATACTATATATACTACTAAGATCTAGACCTATTACAATATATAAACCTACCACTACCTTTATATACTATATAAACTATAGACAATTTTTAAATAATACTATAATCTTTTATATATATATAAATGAATATGTATCTATAAAATATACATATATATATATATATATGGTAGTCGATATATAACTATATATATAATTATATCACACCATAGATAATATATATATACTATTTATACTCCCCAAAACCTTACATATATATAAAATGAATATTATAATTTATAAAAGTTATACTACTACGACTACTACATGCTATGTTACGTACTATATCTAATATATATATACTAACATATCTTACACATGAATAAAATACTAACTCATACTATGATAGGTCATGATTAGTTAATTCATATATATATATATAGAATGACATAGCTGTATTTTATCTATCTTATTCATACCTATAGTTGAATCATTATATAAATAGAATTTAAAGCCACTGACCATCAACTCGGTAAAATGAATAATTACTTATATTTACCTCATACAGTGTTATAATTATTAGACTATATATAATCTTAACTAAATATATATTATAGTATATATATATTATATATCTATATTATATTATAATCTCCCTACAACTATTATATATATATTATATATTATAATAATTCACTACCTATATATATATATCACCTATATACATCATACTATAAACAAAATAAGTTAGTTATAATAAATATATATATTTATGATATAGTTATAACTACTAAAATATTATATATCAGTCCCTTATACGTGTCATATAGTTTTATATATATTATACTGTATATAGTTATAGTATAGTTATAAGGGGCTAATCAAATACTAGAGCGTTCAAAGAAGTCGCTTTGACTGTACGTCACTCGCTCAAAATCTGTGTTCGTGATTGCAAGTCCCTTTTACGCCTCTACATCGCCTAATCCGATCGAAACTGGACGTATGTTGTGCAGTAATTACGGCCAACCCTCCACAACACTACTGACATCATGATCCAATCCAAAATGAGGCGATCCGCAGATCCCACTCCCGCGGTAACCTTGAAGTTGAATCCAATGTTATGCTACTCTCTCTTCGAAGAGAATAACATTATGTGTACAACTATCTTAACGTTTTCAAATCCCAATCCGTTTTCTTGCTCTGACGACCTGATCATCAGGAATACCTTCAAGAATCAGATTACTGCCATTTGCAAACACGGTTCAAAACACCTAATTTCCTTAACATCCCTTTTGCAAAAGGTCTGCGTCTTTTCTTACGAACGAAGAGTAACACCTCTTGCTAATTCCCCCGCTCCCACCATTTGCTGGCTTGACCTCTCTTTTCAAATCTAGCCATCCGGCTGCCGCTGTTAAAAGCCCCGAATCATTCCCTGTCTCATGCCGCGAGTTCATGATAATTTACTCTAGTGTTTAGCTGAAGGGAAGCGCGGGGGTGACATGGGCCACCTCATAAAAACAAACATGGACATTGGCATCTGCTGCTCTTTCCTGACCGCAACTCTCCCATTACCCTCCCCCCTCATGCTTCAATTTTTACGACATTAATTAATGGCTATAAGATGCCTTTCTAGAATTTTGATCCTTAACCAAGATCGACGCCTTATGTCATATTCAGGATCGCGCAGCGCGCTACAAGCCGCTTAAAACCCCATTCTCAAAACCACACAATGTGTATGCCGTGTACAACAATTCTTCGGCGTCCATTCCCGTAAGAAACAAATTATTTTATGTTTGGACCCTCTCTATATATGTGTAACTGCTAATGAAAATAACGACCAGAGCAGGCCTAAAAGGCACCTCCTCTTTTCGAAGTTGTCCGGTACCTCCAGTACGCCATCACAAGACTGGCTCCCACAAAGATGTACTATCCTCGTCTTGTGAGTTTTATACCCCGGGGGGACACAGGGCCCTTATCGCATTGCTTGTTTTGGCAGAGCTGGCTGGACGATTTGATCAGCGAGGAGTGAAATCTCACAAACGATATAGGGCTCCCCATATTGGGCTGCCCATTCGCCTCCTTCCTCCCACTGACGAAAACGCTTTACACGGAACTCCCAGTCCCATACTACACGCCTCCTATTGGCCACGCGAATACCACCTCACGATCTTCACTATATTTTCACAAAAACCACTCCTAACCCATCTTTGCAATATTTTGAAGTTCCACACCCACAACCTCAAATCTGTTCTCGAAAAAATCTCAATGATCTGTATCCCATACTAAGCAACCCAATTTCGCCGTCTTTCACTCTCCTTACTTCTACGATCCATAACACCCTTCTGATAAGATCGTATCCACATTTATCTTGCTGAATCTTCCCACTTAGCCAGTAACTCTATTTTTCTTGTATCTTCTACTGATAATGAATATTCTTATAAACATTTTGATTTTTTGTTATGTAAATCTTAGGTGACGGACAGATAACGGGGTAGATACAAGGGCATAATTCATGAAGTTTATTAAAATTCTTTGACCTGATTGATATATTACATCTTCCCCACAAAATCCCCATATCGACACCTTGGAACAGTATAAAATATGACCACGGGCCCTTCCATTTCGTGGTGATTATTTTCAGCCCGTTGGCCACTACTCTGTTAGCCGTGGTTGGGTCCTGACACCGACTCAAAAAAAATGGGTAATATACATAGATATATAAATATATATAAATATATATATATTATATTATATAACTATATAATTTATTTATATAATATATAATATATATATATATAATATAATTATATAATATATATAAATTATTATAATTTTTTTTTTTTAATTTCAAGAAAAAATAATATTAATAATAAATATATATAATATAATATAATAATATAATAGTATATTATATATATAATGATATATATAATATATGATATACATATAAAATTAAAATAGAAATATATATATATTATAAATTATATTAAGGCAAATATAATTGGCACATAACCATTTTTTATCCTTATATCTTTTTATATAATTATATATTATCTAATAATTATATATTAATATAAAATGTAATTAAAAAATGATAATCTATATTATTTTTTACTTTTTCTCCTAGAATGTAGCATTTGGTCTATTTTTAAAAATTAATTATTATCTATTATATATATTACTTATATAAATTATTTTATTATTAATTATTATTATTTATCACTAATACTGCTAACTTTAATTTTAGTGTTACTGAGTATCGCAATTATTATTTAACTGCCTTAATTAAATTATTATTATTTTATTATTTGCAGTGCCTGTCCTCATGATATATTGAATCTCAAATTTTATTGAAAAATATGAATGGTTTATTTCCTAATACATAAACATTCCTATGTGATATTGAGTTATTTTTACCTCATTAATATTATTCCATTTTATTAATTATTATTATTATTATTATTTTAATTATTAATTCTATTTTATATATTCTCTCATTACATACATTATTTATCAAGAATATTAAATGCTCTTTTTATCATGAATAGTTCAATTTATATTTATTATTATGCAATTTTTAATACCCAATACGATAACTATAACTCTAACATAGCGAACTTTAATCTCATGCAAAAAACAATCATAGTTGTAAAGAATACACTCCGGATAAAATAAAATGAAAACTAACCAAACTCTAAGACTCTGACGCCATTAACCTATTTGAATTATCATAGGTCTAGAACATTGTTTCATTACCTACTCAATTTGGCTCTATTTAATGCAGTAGGTTTAAATCATAAAATTAGGCGCGAAAGAACTTAAATTAGCTTGACACAATATTACCAGGTTGCATGTCAGCAAATATATTCTTCTTCTTATGATTTACTTCATTCTTGCTTATTATCGATTCTATTCATATTTATTTCTTTAGTCACTAAAATACAATACCTCTCAAATACGAAATAATGAGAAATAACTTTAAATTCTTATCTTCTTTGCTAATGGCTTCAATTTTTATATTCATATATTTAATAAAATGATGAAACTTTTATCTTACTAATTTCCTTCCATGATTAACATATCCTTCCTCAGCCTATCTATATCTATCTAAATACTTCTCCTTTAGCTGATCTTGAACTTTTCAATTTCGCTATTAACTATCGAACTTACTTCTTGTTAATAAATGGAGCTTTTAGTCCCTCTTCGTAATAAAATATAAATTATAATATTGTATATTATTTGTATATTATGGTTTATCTTAAATTTCTATGTTCTTTATTTATTAAACTGTATATAATTTTTACGTGAACACTCAATTTACAACACAATATAGCAGACTTTGTATAACATACTGTATTAATTTACTAATAATAAACTATCAAAGAAAACTAAAATAGCGATATAAATTGAATTTAAGCACTGTAGTGTTACTTCTAAAATGAAATGTATGAAATAATAAGTATGATATTAGTAAAAAGTTATAATTGATCACATAGTTATTAGGGTTGTGTGAAAAAATTTCACAATGATATACAACGTTGATTAAAATCACCTTAAATTTTGTGAGAAAATTATGAGTGAGCACGTAAAAATATGCCTAAGATTATATTATGAGTTTACAATCCAAAATTCTAAATATTATCTACCCCACCTTAATCTCGCAAGTGTATTTCGAAATTAACACTGCCAGAGAAACTCGGTTGCATTATATAATATTTACTATTCGAGTGTTTCTACTTTCTCCATAATATCTATCGTGTCAATGCAGTTTCTAACGCTCAAAAATTTCCTTTCTCTAAATATAATAAAGTAGTTTCTTAGTAAATATATAGCTGCGATTAAGATAGCATATAAATATGTTCAATTAAGTTTATAACCTATGTAGATTTAATCGACCATCTCCTGAAAATATTTAATCTATCACCTGCATTAATGAGTTTCGTAAAATCTATTAGAAAGTTTACGATCTATGAGTATACATTTAACAATATATTTTGGGACGGATATATTAATTTATATATTTATAATAATTATAATATATTCTATTATTATTATTATTATTATTAATTAATTAATTAATTTAATATTATTTAATTATTATATTTATTAATTATTAATTTAATATTTAATTTATTATTATTTATTATTTGAATTAATTATTATTTTATATATATGTAATTATTATTTATTAATAATTATTATTATATATTATTATTATTTAAATTATTATATTTATTAGATTCTGATGTATTATTACATTATTAATTATCGAATTATCAAGGTTCAATAAAATCACTCCACTTTTTATTTTTAATTGCTGGCTATTTATATATTATATTTATAGTATAATTTAATAATTATTATTATCATATATAATTTAATTATATATATTATTAAATTAATAATTATAATTATTTCGTTCATTCATTTGTAAAATTTATTATTTAATAATGAAATATGGATAATTCTTTTCCATAGACTTTATTATTTCATGTATTATTATTATATTTACGTTTGAATGAATGGTATTATTAGTTATTATGTATTAGTTATACAGGATTATGAATATAATTATTTGTGATTAATTATTGATATAATATCGTAATTATAGTTAATTCAAAAATGAAACACAATCATATGAACATGCAAATAATGAAGTGGCACATACGTAAATACTATATTACTAAGAGGTATACTGTACCTTTTATATATAGTACCCTCACACTCGCGTGACTGCAAGGGTAAGATAATTGAATATCGGTAAGTTATTTTATTACTAATAAATACTATTCTAAATATACGATACAATAGCTAAATGTCCTAACTAAATTTATCAAACAACCTATGGCCTATATACATCAATATTATTATTTTCTAAATCACACAAAAACTACTTGTTTTATATTAAAGTACAAAGATATTATCTTTATATAGGTTATATAATAAAGCATATGGAACTCTTCTAATCCTATTAACGTATGAGGATGACACCCTTGTAACTCCTTAATTATTATTAACGTACAGCTACCCATAGTCACTGGACGAGTGCGACTGTAAGTTTATGTGATACGAATGGACCCGCCCTGAGTCCTAATTTTATCAGTGTTGATGGATCCACCGTATACTGAATCTTAATTTTACTATACGTGAACCCCCTGAGTCACATTAACTTTACATACTAGACCTCACCTGTATTATTCACTAATTTTTACGTATTGTGAGACCCTACTGAAGATATTCACAAACTTAATGCATGTGACCAACTAATTGGCTATTTATTTCAGATTGCTAATTTTAAATAATATTTACTATAATCCGTTTATGGTCAATCCACCTATTTTGGAACCCCTGGGTTATCTGATGAAACCTGAGCTGGAAATCACCCTGTGAGTATAAAGGTTTATGTATTTAGTTACCTTCTAAATTAAGTATCTATAATCTAATAAGTCTAATAATCAATATATACAGAAAGTTTTTTTACTGTTATTACTCTTACATGTTTATAAGCATTTATGTAATTAATGAATCTAGAAATGTTGTCTTGAAAATGCCGTAAGGAAGGTGCGGTACATTCAAAGATGACCTCCCTATGACTTCTATATTTCTATTTCCATTTCCTTTTGGAAGTTGGCGGTACTCTGGTTTTCGATATTTATTTCTTTTTTTTTTTAATTTTATCATATTAAAATTAATATAGATAGTGGACGCCAATCTTATATCTACTAAATATTATTAGTATGAATTTTCAGAGCTTTATTGAACCAATTAAACTATCGATATAATACTATATTTCTGAGTAATTAAGTAACGATGTTGTCTGTAATATAGTGATACTAATTCACAGTCTACTGAATATTTTATATTATATGACTTTAAAACGAAATTTCTTGATATTTTTTATTCATTTTCATCCTAAACCTACCATAAATATTCGAATTATCTCAGCGCATGAGATTAGAGGTATGTGGTATAGTCGATTTGAGTCTAAATCGCCGATATATCGAACGCACCGATACATGCCCCGCAGTCTGAGTCACAAAATACAAGAAAGTTTAGCCAGACAGACCACAAATTATCACATGATACATTCACCGCATCTATCTCTTTTATTATTATTATTGCTAATTGATGTATGTGTATACCATATAAATTAATTATAGATCCACGCAATTTGGTGATCTCTTACAACAATACGCACGACGTTATAAAACACCGCAACCTGAACACTACACCTCGAAAACGTCGACGAGCTGCAAAACAAGCATCACCACCACCGTACCACACTCGTACCACGCTCCGGCATAGAGTTTGCCACATGGTATTTCTTCTCAAACTGACACCCCGATTTAGGGAGACGTAACCTCTCTGTATTTTAAGGTTACGTAACCCAGTACCCACCCCCCGTTATTCGTGCTTTAGAATCGGCCTAAATAACTATAACTAAATATAAATCACGTTTGATAAGATAATATAGTATAAAACATTGATGATTGCACTAGCTTAACATATCTCATATAAGGACTAGCACCTCTGCTGACTTCCGGAACGAGCTTATATTGCTATGCGTATTAACCATGTACTACCTTCGTCTTGTTGTATGGTTTCACAGATTTGCGAGAGTTACACTCCCAAAAATACAACATTTGAATATTTACTAAATGATGAAACTGGATACACCATTCATATAAGGTATCCTCGCTGCCTCCAATTAAAGGGTACACCTTCACAGAACCTGCAAGTCGGTTGCTGGGTGCACGCATCTGCGCCACTAACTTAAGGACATAAGACGCTTGAAATAACTTAGAAATATGAATCGAGTAAATTTTAGGGAATAATTAAACACACTCCTAGATTATAACGCTATATGTCAAAAACTAGTAGATATCAGTTAAACCCCACAGCAAGATTGTAAATAGTTTCCAGACAATTTATATAGACTCCGAGAAATATAAAATTGTTTGACTACTCTATACTGATCTTTTGTTTATAAAAAAATTTAACACATACAAAAAGACCGACCTAGAAATCTCTCACACTCGAAAAATGTTATCTCACCACATCTCTCTACTATAACCACCTCCACGACAAATGCGTATAATTCATTTCTATCAATTAGAAATCCCCAAAATTACTAGGTGTTTGGCAGTTGATTCACACAGTGACGCTACGTAACTAAGAAGTGACTAGTAAGTGGAGGAGGCTGCGCCCCCCAAAATTCCTTAGTTAGAACATATGACGTTACAGAGATAGAGCATATACTACACGTCTCTCTGTTCCTGCCTCACTCCCACCTATAAAAGGTAACCTAATTGATAAAATAAACAACACTATAAGATTAAGAAATTATATGTATCCACGTCTTCAACACGATCGCTCACAATGATTGCTACGAGAGCTTGAATTCTCTCCACAAATAAAATTCTATTGTGAGAATAGTTTCTCTATTCTCGAGATAATCAGAGAAGTGAAATTTGCGAAGAACACACAAGGATCAACTGACACTCTCTCAATCGTATATACTAACTAGGACTCGTCGACGTGTATCATATAGTCGTCCTCATTCTCAAATCTCTCTGTAGCTTCTATCTTTCCTCCCTTAGTTCTCCTCACACATCTTCATCACTTTTTTACATCATTATATTATTATTATCTCTTTCTCTTCTTAGGTTTCTTTTTTGTTTACCACACTCCGAGCCATAATATATAAACTAATTATATTAACTCTTTTTACAAAAATATTATTCATGTCGTTTATGTTTCTTATAAAGACAGATATAAAAATTTTTGCGCCCATTTCACTACATCTGCTTTAAATCTTATGAAGGTTAAATCATAAGAATAAACCACACATACACCAAAGCTTCATACGTGACAGCGGACATCTCCCCAAACTATTCTGTGGGAAATCCTCATTCCGGAAATTATGTCATATTCATCTATAGCATGATTCAAGGTTGAACCACGTAATTTACCTATATACACGCGTAGTTACTGCCTGTACCTTGAATATCTAATACCACTTGAAGCACAGATGAAATACGAGTTAAATCAGAATCAAACCACCCTCCCATGTACCCTCCTGCCCATCCATGATAAACATGACCAATTATTAATACATCACTATTTTCTATGATGACACTAATTTGTCCTACACATAGTTCCAACCCTACTTTCAATAAAATTTATCATCTTATAGTGATAATCTTTAAAATACCCATTTGTCAATTTTATAGTAGCACTTAAAGGTATTAAAGATCAGATCCCACCTAAAATCATAATCTACCCTCCCCAATACCCTCCCTATAATCAATCAATGATATAATTCAAAGATCATACTCTATATTACATATTAGAGTATCAACAATGTATATCCTGCTAAAATCTTGTGCTTTTTGAACTATTACCTCGTTAAAACAAAGAATATCTATAAGATATACAGCTGCTAGCGATAAAAAATCTGAAACCACTTCACTCTCTCGTTACACAATTAAACCCTAAGTGTTGAGCCATCCTATGATACTCTATGATCAGAATTAGATCCTATTGATATTTCTAGTTATGATTAATTTAAGTCAATTGTTAATTTATCACTTATCAAAGAAAAATTGTTTCCTGATTACTGAGTACAATGAAAATAAATTCTGATAATAACTGACACCTGAATTCTAATCAAGAACAAATCTGCCCGTCCCCCAGCTATCTTTTCGCGTCCTGCCACATCCAATATCGACTTCTGGTATTGTTCTAGTTAATAACAATGAAGTACTATATGAGAATCAAGTCATTTATCTAGTGTAACATAACACTATATTATGTATCATAATATACATACACAAGTTTATTTTATAAGCAGTTCAAAAAATTTGAGCATTCTGCTTTTAATTTCTGATTAAAAACTTTACGCAACAGTAAATCAGAAAATATCAGGTAAATCAAGTCGCAACCACTCCAATAAAATATGGTCCCTAATTCCTGTTCAAACACACTACCTCTAAACCTCAACACCTTTTATTCATACATGATTCATATCTCACATATAATGCTTACTGGAGTTGTAAAGTAGCTACCCAATTGCAATTTTCTCAACTTGATTCCAAATGATCTTATTTGCTTCATGTAAATATAATAACACAAAAAACTTTTATTCTTTTTTAAGTTCTAAATAACGTGATAAAAAAATATTATCATATTTGACACCACACCTTAAATAATGATATATATCTTAAGTATATAAATATCAATTATAAATCAACTTTATCATACTCTTACTCCCTCTCCAATTTGCAACCCTCCTCCCACCATCCTATGAATCAAGTGATCTTTTGTGGCAGGTGACATTTTTACTTCACAGGTTCCACATAAAAATAATTCTTTATTCGACAGTGTTCAACGAATACTGACCAACGAATATAGTAACAAAGTTTTCACATTAAATAAATCTAACATAAGCAATTCAAATCACTCTGAAACTAAGAATATTATGTAACATCGAGATCAAAATATCACGTAACACACCTTAATTGTATATTGATTAATATTATATTATACGATTTACCTACTATTGAGTAGAAGGTGATGTCCAAAAAGGAGAAATTTTTTTTACTATTTAATAAAGCGAGCATCAAAAAAAGAATATACAATATTTTTAAGTGACTTGATGTACACATATTAAGATGGACTTCGAACTATTCCACAGAACAGCATGCAAGTTTAGCCTTCTATCAGTTCAATGTGTTAGGAATCATCCTGTCGATGGGGCTACGTGAAGACTTACACTCTGGCGAGTTGGAGTATTTGTCGAGTGTTTTATTTTACTACTGATTATCTGATTTAACTTTATAGGGTGATGTAAAAAGATTAAATTCTTATTGATCGAAAAATAATCAAAAAAACAAGAATTAATACACAGTTTTTGTTATGTTACGCAAAATGAATTGTGACTTGAAACTACACACTTAATATTATTAACTCAGATATCAATAAGACAATCATCACTGAGGAGACTAAAGCGGAAAAGGTCACAGGCCAACACAGTTCACGAGGAACATCATGTCTTTGATTTCAATTGAACATTATTATTCACTCCTTCCTCATGAGCGTTCTATCGCGATTATAAACACACAGCAACCAGATCTGTAAGCTTTAGAGAAAAGCGGATAACCACACACGCCTTCCGCACCACACACTAGATCAATGATATCAACATAGACTACCTTCAACTACATTACCGCTGAAGCAAGTGCGCATACGAGCCTCAATTATCTTATGTGTCACTTAAAAGTTAATGTACAGATTTATACCTGATTTATTGGCCTAGTTATACGATTTATGAACATAAAAACACAATATTCAATTTAGTTAAAAACGACTTTGAATTCAATAGATCAACTAGTTCAGCAAGATCATGATGTACAGGACTGGATCACTAGGGATTTGCGTCTCGTGTGATTACAGTTACTGATTATACTTGGCTTTAGGTATGTAAAACATAACAATTTTAGTAAAAAATGACTTGAATCTATATAAGTATAATATATATATTATATATATAGTAGTAGCAATCACATATCATTAAGCCAGTAATGAATTAGAAGATATGAAAATAAAATGATAATAATATATAATATTAATATAAATTATAATATATATATATATATATATATAAATATAATATATATAATATATATATATATAATATAGATATTACACAAATAGGAGTTAAATAAGTTTGACGCTCGCGTATGCTCTGTATGTTAAATAATATATAAATAATATAAAATATATATATGACGTACGCAAAGAGCTATATATATTAAATGTTATATATATATATGAGTTATATATTATATGATATATAGATATAATATATATATATAATATGTGTTTTATTTATGTTATGTTAAATTTTTATTATATATAAATAAGAAAATAAATTCTAGATTTGTTTTTAAATTTTGCTTTTAGGTGTATATCATATAATTATTTTTATTAATGTTCATATTATTCATATGAAAGCCATTACGCAGCTATTATCTTTATTAAATAATTTACTTTCTATATCAAAGATAGCTTACGAACGATCTGTATATATAGTAATTAAGTCGACTATTTTTATAGAAGACTACGATGGAATGAAACATAAACCTTAATCTTTAGTATCGAAACATGCCGATAATATAATTATCATAGTAAGAAATAGGTTATTATTAAATTTGAGTGATAAATGTGCATCATGCTTAGTGACTGTATGAGTTTTTAACGAATGTTTTTGCACTTTTATAATTTACTTTTATTTTATTTTTACATTTAAGAATACTTAACATCAGTTTTTTCTAAAGTTTTAATTAATTATTATTTATTATTTGTAATAATATAATACATATATGATTGTATATATTATATACTATATATATAGAAAAATAACTCCTTGAGTGATTTTCACTTACCAGGATTAGATCAAGGGCCCTCGCGAACGGTATGGGCATCGCGTTACGTCGCGACTCGACCACGAGAAGCTAAAAAGATACGCGACTTAAAAACCTATGAAAGAGTCCTCTATTCAATAGGAATAAGGACTCCCTATGGCAGGACAGATGGGTCCTGTTTTGCCTCCGCTTGCACTCGCTGTCAAAAGGGACATCACAGGACCCATGTAAGAGACCACTCTAGATCGGAGTATATGATATATATATAGATGTTAAATACTGCAATAAACCGCAGATCAATTTGTATAGATAAAATAATCCTGGTAAGTGAAGATTCACTCTACCAGGATTAGATCCCGTGTCCTCGCGAACGGTATGCTCGCAATGCGTGGTGTGTGTGAGTCCAGTCGACCTCGTACTAAGCGTGTGTAAAGGATTTGATCGCTGCGACGTTGTGTGTGTGGTTGGATATGATACCTATGAAAGAGTCTCTATCTCAATCAGGAGTAAGACCGCCTATGGCAGGACAGATACCTCAGCCACGCATCTCCGCTACACTCGGGTCAAAGGGAACACAGGACCCATGTAGGGTCCTAGATCGGAGTATAATTTGTAATGATGTAAATACTGCAATTAAACCGCAATTCAATTTGTATAGATAAAAGTTTGATTCAAAATAATCTACTTATCAATTAGATCCGGCCTCGCGAATGGTATGCCAAGCGTGTTACCACTCGGCCACGATAAAAAGATACGCGACTTTAAACCTATGAAAGAGTGCCTTATTCATTAGGAATAAGGACCGCCTATGCAGGACAGATGCCCAGCTACGCATCACGCTTTGCCCTTGGACCTCACATTCAATTTTCAGGGGTGGAAGTGTCAATGAATTTATGCAAGTGAGTTGTGATGTTCCTATCTATTACAAATTTAAACTGCGGGTTTAATATGCGTATAGTATTTCTAGCATTTCTGAGTACGAGATGAGTGTTATATATGTTTGCGCGATCTGAGAAGCGTGTCGTTGTCTTCCTTACATGGTCGCTGTGATTACCTTTAGACCCGAGTGAGTGAGAAGCGGACGGGATAGGAGAGACGTGGTCCTGATAGGGTGGCGCGGAGATCGTCTGGGGTTTCTCTATTGACTTTGCTACTCGCCACTAGTGCCGCTCAATTATTCCTAGTTCGTAAACAAGGAATCTGTGATAGAGCAATCATCTTCACCTCGCTATTACTCATAGCTTATTACCTAATAGTCTGTTTGCGATTTCTTTCTAGATCTATCATGTGTCTGCTGAAGACCCAGGCTAGCCAGGGTCGATTCTTTTCAAGTATATATGGTTAACACGTTCTTGCAGATATCTCCAACTACAAACTTCTACCCGTTCGCATGAGAAGAATACTTAAGGGATCTAAATTAAGTGAATCCGTGGGTAAGTAGTCACAGTATATCACTCAAGGCAGTTATATTATTCATAAATACACAAATTGAAATACTGTCTGTTATATTTCCATAATTGCAGTTAGTTTGACAACTCACTATTCGGTTGAAAGTAATCTGGTCCGATCTAGATTGAATCTCTCCTACACTTTCGACAAGTTTGGTGTGCTCGTGTGTAATATATCCTTTTTCTCTGACCCGGTGCACCTAGTGAGATATTCTGCGTGGCTGAGGTAATTCTGATCACCTGCATAAGTGCTAGGTCCTGTTATTTTGTGTTCTCCTGCTACTGCTCTTCCACATAATCAGGAAGACCAACTCATTTTCACTCTCTCATGTTAATAATGCTTCGCGCTATCTTTAGCTTGTGTGTTCGAGTGACTACTATCTCTAACTATCCGAGAGACTTAACTCTTTATCCACACTCGTTCACAGAGTGCGATGGGATCAGGAATAAATCCCTGAGTTTTAAGAGAATAAATTCATTCCATACATTACGAGATGTCACATCTGAGTGTAGTGTAGTTTGGGCTCCTCTCTATACAAAAAATATTGAGAACTGCAGGAGTTTAATTGCACGAGAGGTTAATCCATAAATCAAATCATTCCATGATATATACTCATACTATCTGGAACAAGTAAGTATAATAGTAACTACTATAATTATTAATCATCACATACCAGTAATCGTTATCCTAACCAATTCATATTGATACACGATAGCTTAGATTATGTTTCTATATAACTACACTATTAACTTCTATTCTAGCGAGTATAAATATACTATTTATTACCTTACCTACACAGGCTAACTTACTAGTAATCAACAATTCTATGTGATAGCTCTTAATTTTAAAAACTTTTTTCTCAGAGCAGTCATCCACTGCCCCAAACTGACTTTTCTTGCACTTTAAATACGAGTAGCTACAATATTAGTTATGGGCCTGTGAAACCGGCAGAGGGAACTCGTTTGTGTCTCCGTTCCTCTTTGCCCAACTCACATAGGAGACTTCCTTGCTATACTGGCAATCCCGGTCTCCGGCTTCGCCTCATAGCTATTTGATCATATCGAAATTACCGCACGAGCTACGCTATCTCCCGGTTGTCTTACCGACTTACGGCACTATAGAATATAATTCGGCCTCCGATCTCCTGCCTCCGGCTCCGGCCCTGAGGTTTTAATTTTTTACGTCCCGCTAATCTTAGGTATGAGTGCTGGTTCATTCCATCTTCAACTAAATCTTTTTCTTCCACAAAATCCGACATTATGAAATATCATGTTAATCCGTTAGCAAAAATAGTTTGCACTTAGGGAAATTGAATTCATCGCTCCATTCAGATAGAACACTTAGCATGGACAAGATATAGACTTTATACTAACATAGCCAATGGTTACATAACTAGACCACATGCTGCTTCCGTACTTCTCCGGATTGACCTATCACTGTCTTCACTGTTTAATGTTGAGACCATGCATATCTGACTAAAAACATGAAAATAACGTAGCTAATGGAGCTATTATTTCGAACAGTGACAAAGCGCGCTTTCACTTAATAAAAATGAATAAATGAGTTGAAAATGAATGGTCATCATTATCCTACTGTATAAAATAAATTTATTCTGATCCTACTTATATGTCACATAATAAACAATCTCTAAAAGCTATATTGTAAATATTCATGATTCCACCACGTGATATCGCTCTTTAATGGTCTGATATACTAACTCTTACCTAAATACTTATAAGGTAATAGCTCTCGGCCTCTCATTTATTTACAATTCTTAATTTCTACTACCTAGATACGATTTCACGGCAATCCCCTATCACTCCTGTCATATTTCTACCTATATACTTCTCTAAATAAGTTATTATCCATGGCTTTTACCTATCAGGATTTACGCTAACTGATTGCGTGATATAGTTAATGGGATCTGCATATATAATCTAGAGTTGTCGGTAAGGCTAGTGTCACCGTGATTCAATTTCCTCCCCTGATTTCTGAGAGTTTGTGCTTATCCGATGACTTGGACCCCTGTCCTCAGATCATAATACTCTACTCTTATGCCTTTATAATACTTGTACTATATTCCTCTAAAAGCTGCTGGAAGCGATATCGACATTATCAGTTCCAACCATCCCGAACAAGGACAGCTACGCTCATGATCCTTTACTAACTTATCGTCCTAATTACTTCTACATATTGTAATATTACTATAAGAGATACCTCTTAATGAAAACTCTTTCCTCTAACATCTCATTCCTGGATCATCTGTAGAGTTCATCATTCCCTTACTTTCAGTTCTTATCAGTATGTGACTTTCGTATACGCTCGAATGAGTCAACTTGGTGAAACATTTATATATAAACCATTACTTACTGATAGGTCTTCGCCTTAGGGACGTATGTGGGAGATCTGTATAAGTTATATATATTATATAATATATAGTGCACTTCTATATATCAAAGGTCTTTTATATGATATCGATATTATGTTATAGAGCCATGAGCTGATACGCTTACTATCTCATAGCTCCCTATTCCTTTGGTATTCTCATTCATTTTACTCTTTGCTTACTCGTTTGTACAATAGATTTCTTCTTCTAGTATATATAATAATATGAGTCGTCGACTCCATTAATCAAAGCACTCGTTATTAGATGGAGTGACTTTACTTGACCTTACCTTACCTTACTTATATATTTGTATTAATTATATATATATATAGTGAGTGCTTCCTTCAAGGTCTGTTAATCTATCCATACTTAAATTCTTTATAACTTTCATCATAACGATACATCCTCAGTAAATAATCATAATAACTGTACTTCTAACTCTTGGTCACTCTTATGCGATGATATCTACATAAAACTCTCCAAATTCTTCACACTATCTTAATTTCAAACACTCCCTCTTTGCATCTTATAGTATGCCTCTCGTCTCATCTATCTAATTCTATTCTTGCCGACCTGGATGGGATTTCCCTGATTGAGTACCGCCTAACAACCTTAGTTATATACTTGACCAAACTCTTTGTAAATATACTATTTACTCAACTACTTATACAATCACTTAAATCTCAAATAATCATAATTCCTTCCTAATTTCTAGGCTTTTCGACTGGTCTAACGTCTCACCTGTTGAACAACATAAACATTCTTGGTCTGAAAATAAACAACATATTGATTTGAAAACCTCATATCACAACGTTGCTAAGTGGGCCTCAAAGAAACTGGGAGTTCTGTTCAGGTGCGGGAATTTTTTTTTTTCTACTACTACTATTACAGTTAATAATAATAGGCCTTATTCCCTTTATTTGGTTATAATATATAAGTACTGTTCTCTACAATCTGGGGTGAGGGGCTCTACGGTCTATATCATATATTCCACCCTTCTATTTAATATCCATGGTTGTAGAGTTGATCTAAAGCTAAGAGACTAATTAATTGTCCCTACTTCAACTCTGCTACCCCTTATTACTCTGCGTAACGTTAACTGTTATGTCGCAATATATCATCTTTTATATAAGTTAACTAACAACGCATAATAAGTAATTGCTCAGAGAGTGCTCACTCGCATTCCACTCCATGCTCCGTATATATTATATATAAATATATATATATATATATATATATCTATATATATATTATAGCTATATTATATTATATAGTATATACTCTCGCATAAAATACAAGGGGGTGCCAATGCTCTTACTCATGCATTTATGATAATGTGGAGCATTGTAAAAATCCCCAGACTCGTTCTATTGTTGTATGCCTCTCTATTATCTTTACTCTAAGCCACTTTTATTTATCTGTGAAATACTGTATTTAGAAAGTGTTTTTTACCTACTGTATATTAATCTCCTCTCTTTAAAACCATTGTACTGTGAGCGCAGCACCTGAGAATTTGCCGTTAGTTTGGACTATTGGTGTCGGAAGCTTTTCCAGTAGTTATTTTTCCTGACCCCCTCTTTGAAAAGGGCCCCTGATTAAGTGAGTGATAATATATATATATATATGAATCTGTAAAAAAAAAAAAATTAAAAAAAAAAAAAAAATAAATAAAAAGATCAATAATCTAATTATAAGATATACAATAATCATTGGATATAGACAGTTGGTTGGACTGTTATGTATGTATATAATGGATTGGTCTGATTTAACTGAATATTAATAATTTTATCTACTATTAGAGTTGTAAATATGTTAAGATTTGAATTATTAAACTATAAATATGCAATAATATAAAGATTTTAAAGTATAATAATTAATAATGTGTTATTTATAAAACAAATAAAATCAAAAAAAAATAAAATAAAAAATGTTAAGATGAATTTAATATATAAATAAAGTATTTAATTAAAATATATTATAAAATTTTAAAAATCAATAGACTTTTGAAATCAACCTATGCTAACGATGCATTGAAGCTGTCACGTATTTCACTCCTATAAGTCCATATTTTATCCTCTCTTTTCTACGTGTAATAGTGCTTCATCTAAAAATTTAACATACCTTTCAGTAGTCAATTTTCTAAATAATTCTTAGGCTTTAAAGCCCCTACACCATGGAAAGCTTAGCGACAAGTATAACTTCTGTTTAGACGTATAGATTTTAGATTTATTAAAGAAAAGTTGAGTAGATATATAATACCAAGTTTCATCTTTTCTATGTTCAAATTCCTAAAGGATTATGGGAGCGCATGCACTCCTCCTCATTTTAATGGCGTTAGCGTTCATATAACAGTAAATTAAATGTTATGTATACAGAGCATAGTATAGCCGAGGATACCTATATAAAGAAAGAAGTGTATAATATATACTTGAAGTTTATCATCTATTCATATTAATCATTATCTATAAAAGGTATTTGGAGAGCACATATACAGTCCCAACACATATATGGCATATTATACTAAGCACTTTTACATTATCGGGCTGTACGGAGTGATGGGATGGATATATATTATATATGAAAGTGAGTATGTAT
The DNA here is from genome assembly GCA_015478945.1 of Trachelipus rathkii. Classification (NCBI taxonomy): domain Eukaryota; kingdom Metazoa; phylum Arthropoda; class Malacostraca; order Isopoda; family Trachelipodidae; genus Trachelipus; species Trachelipus rathkii. The sequence continues at coordinate 82,504 of JABUQX010000450.1, read as the reverse complement.
ATATATATATAATATTATAAATACAAGTCTCATTCATTTCTATACACGGGTCATTTCCTAAACTTGGAGAGGAGCCAGACAACCCCTCTAAGGTGTTAGACGAGCCCGTTATATAATATATCGGGATTGCTAAGCGAGTGATACCTATATGAAGGGATGTATATATAGAGTATTACAAATACCTTCTACTAAATATTCAATTAGTCTTTGGGTGAAAGTCAGGAAACCCCCTATCAGGAGTAAGTGTTATAATGAGATATATATAATGTCTAAATGTAATACACTTAGTTTCTACGACGTAAGACACCTTAGTATAAGATTAGTATTACCTATAAGTTTCAACTTTTCTTACAATCATTTTCACTAATAATTTTTAAAGAGCACAGGCAATTACTCCACTACGGAAAGCGTGGTGAATGAATTACCTTAGCGTCACGTAACTCATCGCGACGATGTTACATCATCCCTAAAATGGTAGAGTAGTGTCAATTATTGAGAGAGATACCATGGGGGCAAACAACATATCGGTAGCGTGGTCGGGTGCTGGCGTGCGGGACCACTGCGGGCTTTTGTCAACGCTATTAACAACAATTATAATACATATATTAACAAAAATAATAAAAATAAAATTAAAAAATTAAAAAAAAATAATCTAAATATTGATACCTTAAATAATTTCGATCCACCCATCCTCGTAGAGTGTGTGAGCGTGTCTCTGCTCGCGTGCGTAAAATATCGCGATTTATAGATCATTCAAAATCGATTACCTGGTGATATATATATATATATTATATATATAATAATATTTTAATATATATATATATATATATATATACATATATAATAATTATACTATATATATTATAATAATTAAGTACTAAGATTTTATTTTCGACTCGCTTCAAAGGTTACGATAACTTATTATCATCGGGTATATATAGATATATATATATATATAATATTAATATATATATTATAATATAATATATAAATAATATAATTATAATTATAATAATAATATATTAATTAATATATTATAATATATTAAATATTAATATAATATATATATATATATATATATATTATATATATATATTAATTATTATTAATATATATAATATATATATTATATATTATAATATAATAATATTTAATTATATAATATATATAATTATAATACAAAGATTTCATATTAACATACATAGCTATAATATAAGTATAAATTAATTAATTATATATATATATTATATCATTAATATATCTAAAAATTATCTTATAACTAACTATGTAATATATATAGTATATATATTATATATATATAATATAAATATTATATATTAAATATATAATATATACTATATATATTAATATTAATATTATAATATATTATATATAATAATAATATATATAATTATATATATTAATATAATATTATAATATATTGATAATTATAGTAATATGATTATATATAATTATTATAGTATATATTAATTAATATAATATTAAATATTATATATATATTAATATAATTATAAGGATATACTTCAGTCTGACCTATCCATATTGGCTATATAGATAATGTAAGTATTGCGAATACTTTAAAGATAAGATTTATGGTGAAACGTAATAATAAATATTAAAAAAGCACACTTTTACCTATAACACTATAAATAAATTAACAAGAACTTAAATGATACAACTGCAACTGATGCCCAATATTTACTTAATAACTAATTGTAGTAATCTCCAATACAACTTTCTCAATTAATTGTAAATAAACCACATACAAGGATCAATTTTCTATGAATTAGCTAAGTATACTTATATCGAAAACAAAGCTATAATTATTTTCTAAGTGATATAGAATAAAACAAGTATATTATATTCATCCACGTTATTTTACAATAGGATCCAGTATATACACAATAAATTACTATTTATAAGAAACATTTCCCTGATCAGAAAATTTATCATCAATTCGTGATTGTTGAGTAAAAGTTGTTTAGATGAATAATTTATTAAATTATAATAGAGATCGAGCAGAAAACTCGTGTAGGACAAAGGAGTTAGATTGATCATCCCTTCTGCCAGGCTCCGGCATCCAGTCTCCAGGTTGTCCCGGAGTGCATCCTGAAAGCTGCACAAAGTTGTTGCTAGATTGCAAGAGATCTTTTCTGTTCAGTGACAAACTATGCAGGTCAATGGTTAATAGCAGAGATTTAAAAATTTTTCATTTGTCAAATCTGATGATAAGTTAGTTACAATCATTCTTTCGAGAACTAAGACACTCGGTCCACCATCTTGTTGAAACAACTTGAGATTACCGACACAGTTTTTGAACTCATAATTGATCTGAGACTCCCTGCCTTACTAGCCTTTCCTCCTGCCTCTCTCGTGCGCCTCTCTCGGTCTCTCTCTCTCGTCTCTCCTCTCTCTCTCTCTCTCTCTCTCTCTCTCTTAGTCTCTATCTTAACTTTTTTCCCTCCCTCACATTCTTCTAACTC
>JABUQX010000450.1:65000-67500 GCA_015478945.1 Trachelipus rathkii | reverse complement strand
ATAACGGGGGGGGAGGGCGATATTGGATTATGTGTGTATAAATAGAAAGGATAGAGGCAGATTACTAGATGTAAATGTATTCAGAGGGGCAGGTAGGGGGGTTATCTGATCACTATTTGGGGTTGCTAGGAATTGGTGGGGGGAAGAAGGGTTAACGGTAAAGAAAAGTAGAAAAAAAAAAGGAGAATAGAAGTCATAAAGGTGGAAAAATTAGATGAGACAATGTGTAAGAGGGAGTTTAGGAGGGGAATGGAAGATAGGTGGAGGGACGTGAGTGGGACGGAAATTAGGGAAGTGGAAGAGGAGTGGAAGAGATTTAAAGAGACAATTTGTGAAGAGGCCAGAAGGATATGTGGAGTAAAAAAGGTGGGAGCAAGTAGAAGGAAGGGAAGTGAATGGTGGAGTGAGGAGGTGAAAGAGTTGGTGAAAAAGAAAAAAGAGGTCTATGTGAAATGGTTGGGGAATAGGAGAAGGGAAAGTTGGGAGGAATATAGAAAGATTAGAGTGGAAGCAAAGAGGGTGGTGGAGAGGGAAGAGAAATGCAAATAATGAATGGTGTAGAAAAGTGACAGAAAATTTTGAAAACAGGGAGCAAGTTATTCTGGAAAGAAGTAAATAAAAAAGGAAAGAAGATGGAGGGTTAGGAGAGAGGTTAAAGGGAGGGAAGGGGGAATGAGATAGGAGGGGAGGTTAGGTGAGGAATGGGGGGGGGGAATATTTTAGAGGATTATTGAAGGAAATGGGGGGGAGAGATGAGGAGGATTTACAAGAGGTGGGGATGGGGGGGGAAGAGGGGAGGGATATGGTAATACAAATGGAAGAAATTATTAGGGCGTTAACTAAAGGAAAAAAAAGAAAGTCCACAGGTCTAGATGGTGTGAGTATGGAAATGTTACAGATGGGAGGCAGAGGGGTGGAGAAATGGCTGTATAGGTTATATAATTTATGTTGGAGGAGGGGAGAGGTTCCACAGGATTGGAGGTGGTTGTTTGTTCCCCTTATAAGGGAAAGGTGGATAGGATGGAGTGTGGTAATTATAGAGGCATTTGTCTTTTGAGTGTAGTTGGGAAAGTGTATGGGAGAATACTAATTGAGAGAGGGTGAGAGAGCTACGGAGAGAGTATGGGGGAAGAAAGGAGGATTTAGGGTGGGAGGGGGTGGTGGATCAAGTATTCACAATGAAGATGCTTGTGGAGGAAAGGTTATAGAAAAGAAAGGAAAGTATGGGAGGTTTTTTAGATCTGGAAGAAAGCATCATGATAGAGTGAAGAGGCGGGAATTTGGAGGGGTGCTGGAAGAATTTGGCATAGGGGTTAATTAGTAAGGTATTAGGCCTTTATATAGGAATAGAGAATGTGTGTGAGAGTATTAGAGGAGAGTGAGATGTTTGGAAGTAGAGAGAGGTGAGGCAGGGGAGGTGTAATGTCACGTGGCTTTTTCAATTTATTATGGAGAGTGTCGTAGAGGAATGATGAGGGAGGGGAGAGGGGTGGAATGGATAGGGGTGATAAATGGGAAGTGAACATGATACTATTTGTGGATGATACTGCCTTAGTGGCAAGAATTCAGAAGGTCTGAAGTATTTGGTGAAGGAGTTTGAGAGAGTGTGTGGGCAAGAAAGGTCGTTAGATAAATACCAGCGTAAGAGTAAAGTGTTAGTGTTTGAGGAGGAGGGAACAGATGAGGGATGGGGTTAGGGATTAGAGTAGGAGGTGTAGTTTAGAAATGAAGTAAAAGGTTTTTTAGATATTAGGGATGGATTTGCGGTAAGGAAAGAGGGATTTAAGGGAAAGAGATAGATCCACAGAGTAGGAGACGGGAAACGGAGAGCATTGAGTGGTCTGAGGGAATTATGGAAAGAGGGGGATTTATCACTTAATCTTAAGATAAGTATGTTTGAAAAAATTTGTGTTCCAGCGGTACTATATGGGTGTGAAACATGGGGTTGAATGCTAGGTCCAAGAAGAAGTTGGAAGTGTTTGAGATGAAAGGGTTGAGAGCGGTTTGTGGGGTTAGTAAAGAGAGAGGATTAGGGAAGTAGGGTGATAAGAGAGAGATGTGATTGGAGGAATGGTTTGGTGGGAAGAGCGGAGAAGGGAATGTTAAGATGGTATGGGCATCTATCTGGAGAGAATGGAGGAACAGAGGGTGGTTAGGAGAGTTTTGGAGGCGGAGGGGATAGGAAGGAGAGGAAGGGGAGACCAAGAAGAAGGTGGATGGATGGAATAAAGGAAATGCTGGAAGAGAGAGGGATGAGGGTGGAGGAAGGTAGGGCGTTGGCGAGAGATAGAAAGGAATGGAGGAGGTGGGTGGGGGCGAGATGAAGGAAAATATGAATTAGGGAAGCTGCACGTTACACTTACCCCGGCTAAGCGGGAATAAAGATGTTTTGTTAAAATAATAATATAATAATAATAATTAATTAATATATATTATATAGGTATATATATATTATATTATATATATATATAATATTATATATTATTATATATATAGATTA
>JABUQX010000450.1:55000-57500 GCA_015478945.1 Trachelipus rathkii | reverse complement strand
GCATTTGAATGATTACTATTTCTTTTATATTATGTATTTATATACTTTACCACTCCGTGTTTAGCGTGGGAAATAATATAGCACCCTCAATTATAACTATTTGAAAAATTTTAAAATTTATATTTATGTTCGTACTTGTGCCAATATTTGCTTAAAAAAAAAAAATCAAAAATTTTTGACATAAGTACGTAACAAATTGCATAAAAGGCCTCCCAGTTGCCTTATTGAGCATTCTCTCCCATATTCTCTCCCACTCTCCTCTCCTACTCAGTCGGACTCACTACCAAATTGCTTACAATAAAACCAAACATTCAGGCAAGTAAGGTAAAACTTCAGGATAAGTCCGCAACAAGCAGAATCGACTCTCCTCAATTTACAATGATTTTTAAAAGAATAAGTTAGCAAGGCAGCTAACATAGGAAAAGGCCGTGACTGCTCATTGAACTTACAAAGAAAAAAAAGGGAATCTCAATAAAGGGAGACTGTTGACATTTATATTTTAATGAATAAATTATCATTTGTTTTATGACTTTTAAATCATCATCACAACTAACTCATATAGAGGCCTATATACAAAGAAGAAACCAAAATCCACATCAAAGAACTTATTTTAAGGGCATATATATATATATATATATATATATATATATTATATATATAATTATTTATGTAATATATATATATATATAATATATATATATATAAATATATATATATATAATATATATAAAATATATAAAATATATATATATAATATATATATACTATTTATTTATCTATATATATATAATATATATTTATATATATATTATTTATATAATATATTAATATATATTATATATATATATATATATAATATATTATTTATTTAATTAGTTATTTAGTTATTCATTTATTTATTTATTTATTTATTTATTTAATAGAAATTATATATAATATATGCAACTTTAAGTTATTTAACATTATAAAATGAACATAGAAAAAAACAGACTAATTTTCCTCCTTATTTTCCCAAATATTTTAATTTTGGATGTAAATTTATTTGAATATTCAAATATTATGAAGCAGAAAAGCTTGTTCTTCACATGTTCAGGTGTAATCTTCATTTTTTCTCTTCAAATACATTACATGCTGCAGAAATCTTCTCTGAGTATACGGATGAAGGACGAACTTCAAATGTTCTTATTATAAATGTGATGCATGGAAACATTTCTTTTTAACTACTAAACCACTGCAGAACTTTCCCTTGTGTAGTCTTTGGGGAAACTGATTTCTCTTTTAGATAACATGCTTATTACTTACTTAGATTTTCTGTTGGTTTTGGTATTCCTTTTTATATGGTTTCTCTTTTTGGGTTCATTCCTACTTTCTTTATTCTCTTCAGTATTATAATAACTTTAAAATATTTCTGTGATAAGTGATCTTAGATCGGTCGAATGTGTTTACGTTGATGATATTGACGGTTTACTCTCAGAGTTTCTCTTGGAGGAGAATTTCAAGAGGTCTAGAATGTTGACTGTTCAACATTCTCAAAACACTCATCAATATCTTTAAGTTTGCTCTTTAATACTGTTTTTCATTTCATCTTTACTCACTTTTGAGACCTTTTCTTTATGATTTTGAATGAAATATTCATATTATCTACATTTTTATTAATTACAATTGTATTAACAACAGCACGATTATTAAAAATACTAAATCTGATTTTCAAATCACTGTTCTCCATAAAAAGTTTTTCAGAGACATTTTAGCTCTAGTTTAATTGTTTATACACCAACATCGTTATTAACACAATCTGAAAGGAAAAGATCTAATGCTCTCACATGACTTAATACAGAAGACAATATTGATTTAGACCAACATACTACAATGATTATCATAAAATGGCTGATATGATACCAAAGCTTTCTCAATCAATTGGTACTCATTTGCAATTAGGGTAGAAATATCAGTATGGCAGCTATGTATGTACAGAGCTGTAAAGATCTCTTCAGGGGAGGGTTGGAATTTTGCTCCGGGTTAAGCCCCATTTTGCCCCAATTTTAAAATGAACCACAAATTCTTAATTTTCAGTAAATTTTAATCAAATGAACGGCAAACCATAGCTTTTTCTGACCTCTAAAATGTCGTTTTAGGGTGTTTATACGTGTCTATAGTCATTTCTTTTGTGTCCTCATTTTTTTTAAAACCTTTTTGTTTTTCATATTTTTCGATATTCGTCCTGCAATTTCTTTAGAAATAACTTCAAACCTGAAATATACAAAGACAGGATTATTACCTCAAATTTCTTGGAACAAAATATTGATATTTGATCCCAAATCCTAGCAATGATCGATTTTCAAAACCTACTTTTTTGGGGTTTAAAATTGAAAAATTGCCCCCCAAAATTTTCTGCTCATCCGATCTCAACGATATTTCCAGGGCTTTTGGAGTCGGGGAGATTCATTTTTTTAGATTATTTTTTTTGTATATGCAATAGTTTTGGAATTTCTTTGGAACA
>JABUQX010000450.1:40000-47500 GCA_015478945.1 Trachelipus rathkii | reverse complement strand
TCCAAAAGTAGGGACCCTGACTAGAATTATTCCACTCACCAGTGACCACACGGTCATACTCATTTATTCACATGACCAGCCACTTCCTCATACATACATATTAATATATATTATAATAATAATTATAATAGAATAATAATATATATGATATAATAGATTTGGTATAAATTGTTGGGCCTAAAATTAAACCAGCAAAATTGTTGGTCGATCTCTCTAAAGAAAGAGCCAGCATTGGTTGGTCCTGCCGACAACAAAGCCGAGCCAACCAACAAACAGTAACGACACAATCCTTGGTGTATATTAATCACCAACGAAATGTAAGCAAATTCTTTTATGCTAAAATAATATATAATAATCAGATGAAACTTGATATTATTATTTCATTATACAATAGAAATTGCAAACGCTGGCGATGCTTTCATGTTTTCTTGGCCTTCATTAAATAAAAATTCATTAGCATTTCAAAAGCAATGATTAGTTACTCTGTTAAGTATTCTTCAAAACTTTTAATACGTGAGTACAGGTAAACCCCATTAAACTCTGTAAGTATATATTGATATTGTTTAATATATGTTATATATGTAGTACTAGTGAGCTGTAAATTTACATAATTCATTATATCAGTGCAATATCGCACTTAAAGTTTCTTTAAATTCAGTATACTATATGTATATAATACCTATATACTAATGATACTGCTACATATTATATATTATATTTTATATATAATATATATATATTAGCGTATATGTATATATATACGTATGTATATATATATCATATATATTATAAGTTATTATATATATTAGTTTATAATCAGATGATGAGAGAGAGAGAGGAGAGATTTTTTTTCTCTTTCTTTTTCTTTTGCCTTACCAAGGAAACGAACTGAGAACGAAAGAAAATCTTTTATTCTATAAATAGTAGTAGGAGTACTTTCAGGAATAAAAAAGATTTTCTCTCTCCTTTCTCCAACACTTCCTTTCAACTATAATTTTTATGTAGGCCGTGTAATATATTATTTGTGAGTGTAATGCCCTTCCGAAACCTTGTCTTACCTTTTAACCTTTTCTACCTATTTATAGTTAAGTATAGTATTAATTAGTATTATATATATATATATATATTATATAAATTATATAAATATATATAATAATAATATTATATAATTATTATATATATTTATATTTTCTAATAATATAGATAAGGAATAAGAGAGGAAAAAGCATGAAAATCCCAATTAAAAATCTTCATATTTAATAAGTATATATATACTATATTATATTATAAATGATATGTATATATATATATGCTTTATTATAATATTATATATGATTGGATATATTTATATATATATATTATATATATATATATATACTATATCTATATATATATATTATATGTATAGTATATCATATATATATGTTACGTTTTTTTTCCAAAACTCTTACCAACTGACTGACGAGTCAGAGAATGTAAGACTTGAGGGTTGTGTCAACTGACTCTACTGACCCGTTACATAACTACTTATTCCTGCGCATTAGCCGCTCTCTTCTGTTAGCGGTACCGATAACTATTTCAGTACTCAGCGGGAATCAGTTGTTTATGGTGGCTCTCCAAGCTCCGCCTTGGGAGGAGCTATGCGTGGTATCGCCTTCGCAAGTAGTAATACCGTCGACTGCCATACAACATATACACATCAGGTGCTTATTCTTTTGCGATGTGAACTAATGCCTAATACTATGCTGAACAGCATTTGCATGGGTCCCTACTTTCAGTAACTACTATGGGACTTCTTTCCTATTCTTTACGGTATAGATGCTATTGACCTATCGCCTTCTATAACGCTTACTTAGGTATTGCCTGCACTGTATTCAGTGATTATCAGCAACAGCAAACTCCCTCTGCTCGTCCATCCTTCCCACGGGTCCTACTTGCACCTAATAACACAACGCCTATTCATTGGAGTCACCATGAAATGTTGAATTCTACGCCCGGCAAAGTATTCACTCGGGTTTTATAATTCGAGGTCCGACACCCGTTCCGACGCTTGAAGGGTATGACTCTCCAAAGGAGTTTTTACTGGTGTTTCAGTGAGGAGGTGGCTTTCATGCATGGAGGATTATTTTAAAGGCAGATGGAATAATACTGTGAAAAAAGTTGCTCTTCCTATTCAATGGATTGTTGACGGCTAAGGGTTTTTGTAAGAGCAATTTATGAATGAACATTGAAGAACCTGACGGTTGCGCCAAAAACTATGGAATGAGTTTCGCAGAAACCCTTTTAAAAATCTCTGGATCCCGCCCTACGGCTGAGTCGACTTTTTCAGTTTTGCAACGTCATGTGATCAAATCAAATTGGAATCTAATATACCAGTCCTCTCATCACCTATATACGGTCCCTGGAAGTATCCCAAGCCGTACTGGAGTTTGAGAGACATTTTTATGCACAACATGGAGAGAACCTTTCAGACAAATTAATAAAGGACATTAATATTTTCGGCTAAAGTGTACAAAAATTTCCTAAACACTGTTTCAGCCGGGAAGTTATTGAACTATTTTGACGCAATTTGTCCTTTCATCTCTGTAATTGAACAGGTATATAGAAAAAATCCAATGCTATTTCTAACTTTTCAAGGAGGATCATCAATCCTTCTCGACATGTCAGAGACGTCGCTCAATATTCAGGGCAGAATTCATTCGGAAAATTCTCAAGTTTGATGCCAGTTCCAATGTGAGAAGAAAGGTAGACAGACCTAAGTGTTGGAGATGCGAACGTTTCGGGCATAAAACTGACGAGTGTCGTTATAGACTACGTGCTCGACTGGCATGGGGTAATCAATCTCCTAGATGGGACGCACCAGACGAGGCAGCGTGTAGAGGTTCTTCTGGGATTTCTAGAGTCCCCAAGGCGTTAAAAATAGGGTCAAAGATTTATCTCCTGATGGAGGTAGAGCGAGAAATCAGGCCACAGCAGACACGGAGAGGGTTTAAGAGGTAAAATAATGGCAAAGAAGATAATAAATCAGGCATGAGGTGGATACGAAGGGAGCAGATAGGGAGTACTTCAGCTGTGCATAATGCTTCGTGCTTCCTCCTCAATGATTTTTTTCGTTCTTCATTACCGAACCAACGTTTCAGCTCTACTTTCGCTCACTTCGATCTTTTCAGATCTCCTAATGCACCTCGATCTAATTTCTCTTATCCTTCCACTTACTATAACTCACGCATGCCTCAAAAGAATATGACGCTCCTACTAATAACCGTCCTTATTATAACTCTTATAATAATTAACATAATCGTACATTAGACTCAAAAATATAAACGCTATGGGTGATATGCATGAAAATAGGATTCCTTCGGAAAAGCTATGATTATCGCACTCCCGCGCCTGATTATCACCATTCAGAAGATTACAATCGGTCATATTATCCTCAATATTATAACAGAATGAGGAGTCCTCCTACTGAGTGACCCCCCGTTTTACCAGTAGTATGGACTATTCTCGACGACTACGTAATATTCTGACCGAAAAAATTAATATCTTTCAGGGTTCTGTCAGGAAATCGATTACATCCTTCCCTAACTATTTCTGCTTTTGTAGATCGACATATTTCTGTCTCCTAATTTCTTCTAATATATGTTTTCCACTCTCTTCTCGATCTAAGAAGGAAGGGGATTGTATATAGCTTTACCTGTACAATTAACCACTAAATAAGGCTTACGTATTCAATACAGAGGCCATGATGACTCCGAGCATGTCGGCGTTTAATCCGGCAGCTCTTTTTCCAAGAACTATGCAATGGCTTTCCTAAAAAGGAGATAAACGCAATTGTCTGCCAGTGGACTTTGATTTAAATCCATATCGGGACAAAAATTGAAAGTTTATGGCCTTATTGAACTATATATAATCTTACATGGGAAACATTATCTTACATGCTTTTATATAGTAGACGACTCTACCTCGTTTTCTCAAGATGTATTGTTGATTGGAACCGATGTATTAAAAGAGTTGCCTATTTTAATAAATGCTAAGCATGATATAGTGCATGTATATAATGACTCTGGAAGGAAAGTGCGCGATATACCGTTAGTCATAAGTGCTATACGTTCTTATTCGAAACGTTCGGTAACAGCCCTTTCATTACATTGAACGGCAGCCTCCAACTACACATTCTACGATATAGATTCACAACAATGGAATTTCAAACAGCATAGTTCAATAATGATTGTTTAGGTTTAAAGGAAAATTATCATTATTAAGGAGAATGGCAGAGTCTTGAAGGAACCCCTCCTCCGGGTGCCTTTAATCTCCCTGATCAAGGGATTATCGGGACTTACGGTAAGGATTCTTCTCAGAGATCTTCCTTACCTAATTAGGGATAACATTATCCTAATGTATATAAGAAACTTCTGGCTACTCCTCTACGAGAGACAACACTCCTTTCCAAAAGATAGACCCTTTTCACAGGTTTGTCACGCCTGTTGGAAATCGGTGCAACCTCTGAGGGAGGCCCCAATGTCTACATCCCAGGGGGTCTTTTTCTAAGATCTTCTTCTGCTGAAGTTTCTAGAGAATCTTTACAAGATACACGTGCCGAAGGCTTAGACAGTGGTTTAACAATTTTAAAAATACAGGGAATCTTTCTCTACGAGAAAGGTCGCCTGGCGCCGAAGTCTTAGGTTCACGACCTCCCCGAGGGATCTTAAGCAATTCTCGTTCGTTATTTAACGGTTACCGCGATAATAATTATCGAGCGCGACCGCGTACGAGAGTCCTTCCGCCGACACTATATATATAGTCCTCTCTCCGATGAGATGGATTATAAAACAGGTTTAACTCAGAAGAAGTTATTTTAGAACAAGAAAGTTGTTGGACAACTGTAAGAAACAGCAGCACTCAAGCAGGGAAAAGGGTTCATCAAGATTCTAATCGTGTTTCAAAACAATTTTTCTGGTTATGCTGCCCCATCTGGAGCTCACTCCAGTATAAAAAAGGGCTAAGCTTCAGAAACTGCAACTGCTACAGATTTTGATTTTCTCCTTATTCAGTTCCCAGAGCTTCTGTAGTACCTCAAATGCCTTCCAATGGTTCCCATAGGGCAATATTGGCCATTTTAAAAGAAGATGCCAAAGGTACAAATTCTGATCAGTTGTATAATTATGAAAATAATCATTATGATCGATCTTATAACACTTATCCTTCTTCAACTTCAAATAATAGAGAGAAGAAAGTCCGTTTTTCCAAACATGTCATAAGTGAAGATTTTGATCAGTTTAAAATTCCTCGCGAAAACTCTAATTATGGACATTACATGTCCAATGTACCTCTTCTAGATACAAATAGGTTAATTACAGGGATTACAATTTATAATATTTGAATGTCCAGGCAATAAGTTTTTCGTTAATAGACTTATCCATAATTTTCAAAATTTAATTCAAATTTAGTGGAACTTTACATGCCCTCTCCGTTCTGGGTACTAATAAAGTTGATTGCGAAAGAAAAATCTTCAGTGTAGATTCTAACATCCGATCTTTTTATCATCCTGATTGTTTTATGGACGTTCCCACGGCATAGGATGCATTATAAGATCTCATCGAGTGTATTTTCAACTACTCCATATACTTCAAGTTCTTTAATAACACTTAAATTCTCTTTTTTAAGATTTTCAATTTGAGCTACCTATGCCTCAACATACTCTTCAGAGTGAATCAATATGTTCAAATCCTCTTTTTAAAGCAAATTACAATGCAGACTTTCTGGAATGTATTCAAATGACATTTCAGAAGTACAAATGTTGAGATAGATTATGATTTATCTTATAAAGTGTACTCTTTCTTCAGTTGTGGATTTACCGTGCTCTAGGTTACATTCTTTCCGGTCAAGGTTAGAGTCTGATATCCATGCTTCTCCTCCGGGAGAACATAGCTCATTATCACGAATTAGTAAAATGATTGTTCTTAAATTGCCTGGTAACCCTCTTGGTAATACGTTGTCTAGTGCACTGACGGTAATATTATTGGAATTACGTAAATATTAGTGTGAATATCTATTATTGATAATCACACTTATATTAAACAAGCTTTCCATTACTTTACAGAAATGAAGCCTCTGCAGATAATCGATTTAATAAATGCAGTTTCTATCTTGTCCAAAGAATCTTTCCTGAACGTTCAGATTCGAGAGAAGGTTTAACCGTAACTATTGCTTTCCCGAGTCTAGTAAAAAGATTCTCCATAAAATTATGTATTGACAATACACTCTCAATTAGAAGAGATGATTTGACCAGGCTTTTTAGTGAAGATAGAGATTCCATTAAGGTTAATGCATGCAAATCCTCATATAATTTGAATTTAATAAATTTTCCATTAAAGCTTATAGAAGGTAGTGCCCCTATGTTCACCAGGCCTTATAGATTGCCGCCAAATCATGGAAATGGGAATGTTGAGAACTGGTTGAAGTATGTTCTAGAGAAAGGATATATTAGCTCCCGTGTTTCTGCTAGTTCGTCCCAACTTCTTCTTATACCGAAAAAGACAGGCGGTAAAATGAGAGTAGCTGGTGGTACTATCTTGGAAATCTCCATTCTTCTACCATTTCCAGACCGATTTTCTCTGCCCGAGCATTGCTAGATAGCTTGTCCGCTCATGAGGGCAGCAGGCCGCATTTCTCCTGTTCGACCGCTCCTTAGTTGGCTTCTTCACATCTTAGCGTCCTCCGAGATTCTAGATCCGCTACCGCCGCTTCTCTACTACAGAGGACACTATGAGTATTTAAGGATTTGCGCCCAAGGCACCGACAGAATATCAGCTGCAAAACATGTTGAATATTGGCATCCATGTGCTTCAGTACGATTTCTAGCGGGTTCAAAGCAAGAACTTTGCTCATTTCTGAGCATGACTATTTTTTTTAGTGGTTTCAAGTATTTTATGAATATTGTGTGGTCTAGTGGTAATTTTTCACTTTGGTAAAGATCAAGGTTTATGAGCAATGTTTATTACCTATAATGAAATATAACTGAGACCTGAACTCTAGACATGAGAACTGCTCAAAAACTTAAAAAATACAGGAAAATATGAAGCTATACTTCACAAATAGCACAAAGAGCCAAAAAAAGGAAAAAAAAAGACTAAAAAGATTATTCATATAAGAAATAAAAGAAAACTCTTATAAAAAAACTCATCTTTCAATTTTTGAAAATTTGAACTTAATTTATTAAAAAAAAAATAATATAATTAAAAAGATTAACTTATGCGAGAAATTTTCAGCTTCTTAGAGACATTTCAATTGAAAATTTTGTTTGTTTTTGGATAACTGATTCGTATATTTGGAATTCAGTTGCGATATTTAGTCAGTTGCGATATTTAGTTTTTGTCCCAACATGTTCGTATTTAGCATCACTAGATTCACACAAATATGTTGTTGTTGCAAATGGTAATATGACTAGTGTAGTCTGTTTTAATTAATGCAGTTACTAGTCAATATATTACACCAGAAAAT
>JABUQX010000450.1:15000-37500 GCA_015478945.1 Trachelipus rathkii | reverse complement strand
TTATTATTTTTTTATTATTATATTATTATTATTATTATTATTATTATTATATTATATTATTTATTATTATTATTATTTTATTATTATTATTTATTATATTATTATTATTATTATTATATTATCATTATTATTATATTATTTTAATTATTACTTCGAGAAATTGGAGGACACGGAGTTGATCTCAATTTCGCAGCCGACTCCGACTCGACTCCGACTCGGACTCGGCTCCCGACTCCGGACTCCGGCTCCGACCTCCGGCTTCCGACTCCGGACTCCGGCTCTGCTCCGGTTCAGGGTCGTTTGGCTTCAGACAACTGTTAGTGTTGATCTGTCTGTATGTTTATTTATTATTATTAATATTATTATTATTATTATTATTATTATTATTATATTATTATATTATTATTATTATATTATTATTATTATTATTATTATTATTATTATTTATTATATATTATTTATTATTATTTATTTTATTATTATATTTATTTATTTTTGTTATTATTTTTCGCGCCGCGGTTTCTTCTTCGCATCCGGTTCCGAGTTTGATATAATATAATATATAATATATCTCCTGGCGTTAGAGTCAATCGTATCGCGGTTAAAATTTTGGAGGGGGGGTAGATAGTGACATATCCTTGTTGTGAGACGAAGTTACGTCCCCCTGGGTCCCCCGAGGGGGACCCCACCCCATTAAAAAATCAAATGTTCGTAATTTGGCTGAAATTGTGTGAGAGGGATTCAGAGTTGAATTCAGAAAGAGTTGGATATGAGAATCTTGAGGAGTTGGCTCCTTGCCCGGTGCCTATGGCGACTGCGGTGCCAGTTAAAAACAGTCGTATATAACAACAATATTTGGTGTCCCTATATATGTTTTCAAGGTCGTAGAGTTCGAATATAATGGTTACAAGTCCATATAGGGTGTCTAGGGTCCCACAGATGGGGATTCCATCCAAACCTAAAATATTGATGTAGAAAGCTGAAACTTGATATACAGCCTTTTTAGGTTGTATCTCAGATGTATCCGGGGTAAAATGACCGATTTGACCAAATTTGGGGGACCAGCCCCCAAATCTGAAATATTGACATAGAACGATGAAACTCTGCATACAAACTTCTGAGGATGTATCTTAGATGTAAACCGGGAGTAAATGACTGTTTTGCCAGATGGGGTTTACTGACCCCAAAATCTGAATATGGACATAGCGAACAACGAAACTTGATACCACAGCCTTTTTAGGTTGTATCTTAGATGTATACGGGGTAAAATGACCGATGGGAACAAATTTGAGGGACCGGCCCCCAAATCTGAAATATTGGCGTAGACTGATGAAACTTGATATACAACCTTCTGAGGATGTATCTTAGATGTATCCGGGGTAAAATGATCGATTTGACCAAATTTGGGGGACCAGCCCCCAAATCTGAAATATTGACATAGAACGATGAAACTCGGTATACGATCTTCATATAAGGTACTCATATCATATATGGGTTAAATAGCCGTACACATCCAAAAGGGGGGTCACCAGCCCCACAAAACTGAAATATTGGCGTAGAACAACGAAACTTGGTATACATCTTTCTTATGATGTATCCTCGATACAGAAAAGAAAAAAAAAATAATAAAAAATAAAAAAAAAATTTAAAAAAAATTAAAAAAAAAATTTTTTAAAAAAATTAAAAATTTTTTTTTTTACAAATTAAAAAAAATTTTAAAAAAAAATTTAAAAATTTTTTAAAAAAAAATTTAAAAATTAAAAAAATTTAAAAATTTTTAAAAAAAAAATTAAAAAAATTAAAAAATTAAACATTTTTTTTTATCTTTTAAGTTTATAACAAAAAAATTTACGTTTTTTATATAAATCAAACACCCTCAAAAGCCTCTGGAGCCTCTTGAGCCTCCCCGGCCTCCTCAGCCTCCCTTCCCTCACGCCCCTCCCCATCTATGATCTGTTGATTCATGTCATATTTTGTATAACATAACACAAAACTTTCATTTATTTTGTTTATATCTTTAAACAAAATTGTGTTTTTACTAAAATTTTACGCTTTTCATATTTAAAAACTTATAAATTTGTATTTTTACACACCCTAAACTGTATAATCGGTAAATCAAACCACCCACCCCCCCATCCCTATTCCAATCTTGGATATTATATATTAGCATAGTTTAATATTGTTAACAAAAAATTTTATCAAACCTTGTCTAATTATTCATACGATCAATGATATATGCTAACATTACAAAGATCCATACTTAACAACGGTAAAGTCTAACATTGAGTGCAGAACGGAACCTACTTACACTGTTTCTAACATGTCACTTGATATTTTTACATATAAATAGTAAATATTTAACAAAAATTTTACATAACCTTGTCTTAAATATCATATTGAATTCAATATATATTCGCTAACGTAACAAAGTTTTCACATCAATAAAGCAAACATAGCATCATATGAACTACGAATATAACGTACATTCACAACCTAACCACACATAAACAGGGAAGTAAACAGTTAAAACATTTAAACAAACTTCCATACTTACAAACATAAGTAACTAACAGAGCGCGGAAACGTAACCTACTTACACTTTTCTAACATTTCGCTCACTACTTTACATTAACATAGGTAACATTTAACAAAAATTTATCACAACCGTTGTGTAAGTATCTTACTGATCAATGAATATATGCTAACGTAAACAAAGATTTCATGTTAATAAAGCAAACATAGGACATATTGAACTGACGAAATATAATACACTCACAATCCTTAACACATCTTTATACACGGAATAAGCAGTCAACATTAAAAAAGTTCCATACTTAACACTGTCACGTAACTTAACATTTGCATACAATACGTTAACTTATTCACACTTTTTAAACACTTATCTCTAACATATCATTATTATTTTTGCACGAACATAGTAACATTTAACAAAAATTTATCACAATCTTGTGTAATTATCATACTGACCAACGAAAATACGCTAACGCAGCAAAGATTTCACATCAATAAAGCTAGCATATCATAACCTGATGTAACAATATAATGTATAACATCAAATCGAACATACCCTATGCCTGAATAAATCGCTAACATTAGCAAAGTTCCATACTTAACAACAGTAAAGTAACTAGCGTTGCATACAAAAACGTAACCTATTCATACGTTTTCAAACATATCTCTAACATATCATTACTATTTTCGTATTAACACTGTAATATTTATCATCACCGTACCTAATTATCATACTGATCAACGAATATATGCCAACGTAACAAAGTTTTTGGCTTAACAAAGCTAACATATCATAGTCTGAACCAAGAATATAACACACACCGAAAAAACTAACATACCTTAAACACGAATAAACAGCTAACATTAACAAAGTTCAATACTTAACAACAGTGAAGTAACTAGCAAAACATATAGAACGTTGCCTTTCACATCTTTTTTTTCTTTTTTGTTTTAAAAACTTTTATTTATTTTTAATTTCTTTCGTTAAAACTTTTTGTTTTTAAAAAACTTTTATTTATTTTTAATTTCTTTTCTTTAAATCTTTTTGTTATTAAAAACTTTTGTTTATTTTTAATTTTATTTCTTTAAAACTTTTTGTTTTTTAAAAAACTTTTAATTTTTATTTTTATTTCTTTAAAACTTTTTTGTTTTTACTTAAAATTTTACACTTTTCAAGTTTATAACGTAAAAAATTTGTGTTTTTACATACCCTAAAACAGTAAATCAAACCACCCCTCCCTCCCCCCCTACCCGTCCCAACCCTGATCTATTGGGGTATTGATCTATTGATCTGATGACTCCAGTCATATTTCGAGTATCATTTTGGATAAACATAGCATAAAAATATGTTCTTTTTATACTAACCCTCGAATATATGCTGACATAACAAAGTTTTCACATCAATAAAGCTAACATAACATAACCTAATGTAAGAATATAATGTATAACATCAAACCCAACATACCTTAAACACGAATAAACAGCTAACATTAACAAAGTTCAATACTTAACAACAGTAAAGTTATTAGCAAAACATATAAGGCTTTGCCTCATCTTTTTTTTTTTTTTTTTTTTAAAATTTTTATGTACAATTCTTTTATTTTTTTTTTTTAAAACTTTTTTTTTTAAAAAACTTTTATCTTTTTTTAATTTTTTTTTTTTATATTTTTTTTTTTTTTTTTTTTTTTTTTTAAACTTTTAATTTTTAACTTTATTTCTTTAAAACTTTTTTGTTTTACTAAAAAATTTATTCTTTTTATGTTTATAACGTAAAAAAATACATTTTTTACATAAACTAAAACAGTTAAAACAGTAAATTAACAAAGTTTTCAACATAAATATAGCTAACATAACAATACCTGATACAAGAATATAATGTATAACATCAAACCTTACATACCTTAAACAACAGGAAAGTAACTGACTTTGCTTACAGACCGTACCATATTCACACACTTTTTCAAAACATATCTCTAACATATCACTGTTATTTTACATTAACATAGCTAACATTTAACAAAAATTATCACAACATTGGCTAACAAATATATGCTGACGTAACAAAGTTTTTCACATCAATAAAACTAACACATCATCTGAACTAGGAATATAATACACAATGACAAACCTACATACCTTATGATTCAAATAATGGCTAAAATTTAACAAAGTTCCATAACTTAACAACACTATAAGTAACTAACAATGCATACAAGAACGAACATTACGGAAAGCTGATGGTTGCGTCCTGTTCACTAGAGTTATTCAAAGTACAATTCGAGAAATTGTTCAAACTCCTCCCATTTTCGAAACATACGCAATACCTATGATTCTTGGAGTGGTTCGTTTTTCGGAAACATTATTGCAATACCATATTGATTTTGTTTGGTCGTTTTTCGAAAACATTAAAGCTAACATCTGATTCTGTTTGACACAGGGTCAACATAACAAATTTATTAAAAACATTTTTTATGTTTTTTGCTAATGTCTTTATGTTTTTATAAACAACTCTAAAAACTTTTATTTTTTATTTTTATTCCTTTAAAACTTTTTGTTTTTGTTTTTTTTTTATAAAAAAACTTAATTTTTCATTTTATTTCGTTAAAACTTTTTGTTTTTACTAAAATTTTATTCTTTTTATTTTTATAACGTAAAAAATTTGTGTTTTTACATACCCAAAAGCTGTAAATCAGTAAATCAACCCATCCACCATACTCTCATCATCGTCTCCTACCCTTCAATGATCTATCAATCTATCGATCTATTGATTCAAGTCACATTTCGTGTATCATTTTGGATAAACAACATAAAAACAAGTTCTTTAAACACTGATCAACGAATATATGCTAACATAATAAAGTTTTCACATTAATAAAACTAACATAACATCGTCCGGTCTAAAAATATAATGTACAACAACAAACCTAACACATCTCAACATCAATAGCGGATAAAATTAAACACCACAAGTTCCACACTTAAACAACAGTAAAGTAATAACATAGCGCTCGAAAACGTAACCTATTCACACTTTTGTCAAGCATATATCTAACATAGCAATGTTAATTTTAGATTAACATGGTAATATTTAACAAAAATATATTCATAACCTTGTTTAATTAACATACCGTTTACCAGTGCATGTAGGCTAACGTAACATAGTTTTCAACATTAATAAAGCTTACATATGATTCATCTGAACTAAGAATATAATCCATATCGATAACTAGCACACCTTAAACATGAATAAACTGTTAACGTTAACAAAGTTTCCCACATTTAACAACAGTAAAGTAGCTAACATAACAACAAAAACGTAAACCTATTACACTTTCTCAAGCATTATCTCTAACTAAACCATTTTAATTTTACATAACAGGTGATATTTAACAAATATTTTTCATAACATTGGCTAATTATCATTACTGATCAATGAATATCGCTAAACATAATAAAGTTCACACAATAAAGCTAAACATAGGCATAACCCGAACTAAGAAAATAATGTACAAGACAAAACCTAACACAACTTACTATGAATAAACTGTCAACATAACAAAGTTCCACACTTAACACCAGCCTCGTAAAGATATCAACAACAAGCGTAGAGAGATGCGTGGCGATGTCATCATACCAGCACAGCGAAAAAGGTCTTACTGACGAAATTCGTATGTATAAACAACCTTAAAGAAATGGGATTCTTTCTTTCAACCATTCATAAGAGCGTAAACAAGGATATAACACACAAACGAACCATAACGGTTCAAAAGTCTATACAATATAACATGTAAAACTTTGTTTAAACATGAAATCAGATCATATATTTGTATTTTCACATCTATGACTTACGAAGCAATTTCGTTTCATGTATGTATCTGTATTTCCTGTTTCACTAAGTTATCAAGATACAATTCGGAGAATTGCTCAAACTCCTCCCAACTTTTCGAAACATACGCAATTACCATTGATTCTTTTTGTTAACACGTTTCAAATTTAACAACAGTTAGAGTAACTAACATAACACCACCCACACCCCCCCCCGTACAATATCGTAACCTACTCATACTTTCTCAAGCATACCTCTAACATAAACAATGTTAATTTTACATTAACATGTAATATTTAAAAAAGTTATCATAACATTAGCTAATATCATACTAACAACGAATATACGCTAGCGTAATAAAGTTTTTTCACATCAATAAAGTCAACATAGCATAACCCGAGCTAGAAAATAGTGTACAACGAAAACCTAACACAGCTTAAGCAAGATAAACCTGATTAAACATTAACAAAAGTCCCGCACTTAACATCGGTAAAGTAATTAACAATGCATACAAAATGTAACCTATTCATCCTTTTTCCAAGCACATCTCTAACATTTAACGTTAATTTTACATTGACACATTTAATATTTAACCAAAATTTATCACAACTTATCTAACTATCATACAGAAACAACGAATATACGCTAACGTAAACTTTTTTACATTAAACATAGTAAAATTTAACAAAAAAATCATCATCATGACCATAACTAAATATCATAAATCCCCACCGAATAATTGCAAACATAACAAAAGTTTTATCCAAACACAACACCCCCCTTAAAAAAATTAACAAAGTTTTAACCATACATACATAAAAACAAGTTCTTTGAATAAATATCAAAATAAAGTGCAATAGTTTTACGATTTTAAAGCTGTAACAGCATAAGTAACCTAACATTGCATACAGAACGTAAACTATTCACGCTTTTTTCTAACGTATCTGTAACATATCATAGGTATTTTTTACCTTAACATAGTTAATATTTAACAAACATTTTATCATAACCTTACCTATTTATCATACATACCAACGAATATTAAGCTAACATAACAATGTTTTCACATTAATAAAGCTAACATAGCATCATATGAACTGAGAAAATAATGTACAATGACAAACTTAACACAACTTACGCACTAATAAACAGTTAACATTAACAAAATTCCACACTTAACACTAGTAAAGTAACCAACATTGCATACAAAACGTAACCTATTCGTGCTTTTTCCAAGCATATCTCTAACATATTAACGTTAATTTTACATTAACACACTAATATTTAACAAAAATTTATAATAACCTTGTCTAATTATCATACAGACCAACGAATAACTGTAAACATAACAAAGCTTTATCCAAACATAACATAAAAATAAGTTCTTTGAATAAAATATCATTGTAAATTGTAATAGTTTACTGATTTTAAGCAGTAAATCAGTAAATCCAGTAAATCAAACCATCAAACCCTCCCCACCCCCACCATGAACCTTTGATCTATTGATCTATTGTTTTTGTTAATGTCGAGTATCATTTCGACTAAACATAACACAAAAAATAAGTTTTTTATATACTAACCATCGAATATATGCTAACGTAGCAAAGTTTTTTTCATTAATAAAGCTAACATAACCTGAACTAGGAATATAATGTACAACGACAATCCTATCACACCATACGTACGAATAAACTACTAACATTAACAAACTACCGCACTTAACAACAGTAAAGTACCTAACACTTCATACAAAACGTAACCTACTCATACTTTTTCAAACATATCTCTAACATATCAATGTTAATTTTACATTAACATCGTAATATTTAACAAAAGTTTAACATAACCCTGTCTAATCATCATACTACCAGCGAATATATTGCCAACGTAACAAATTTTTTACATCAACTTCGTAATATTTAACAAAAATTCATCATAACATCTTCTAAATATCATAATCCCAACGAATAATTGCAAACATAACAAAGTTTTAACCAAACACATCATAAAAATAAGTTCTTTATATACTAACCAACGAATATATGCTTAACCAACAAAGTTTTAGCATCAATAAAGCTAACATATCATATCGGCACCTAAGAATATAATGTACAAATGCAAACCTAACATACCTCGCGTATGAATAATCAGCTAACATCATGAAAATTCCCTACTTATCAAAGGTAAAGTAGCTAACAGGTCATACAATACTCGATATGTCCCCACTTTTCACGCATATCAGCAACAGGTAAAGCCGTAGTATCTAACAAAATCCCTTAACAAAGTGACCAATCTACCAAAGATACCAACATCTTGAACATCGAATGAGCGCTTTCCTCCGTTAAAGTGCTCATTTCGTTCTTCGAGTATAACATCATTTGACCTATGAATAAACGTAGACATTATCAAATTTCTAGGGCTAACCTAACATTACTCAACAAAAAACTTAACCTAGGCTCACGTTTCTAACACAACATCGTCAGTTAACACAGTAATATCTTACAAAAACTCATCATTTCTCTAAAAAATCAGTTATTTTCACATTGTCATATTAATATTTAACATAACGTACCTAACTTACGAATAAACAGTTTTCATTAACCAAGAGTATCTAAAACAACACATTACATTCCGAGAGAAAACTCTATTGGATGCCCTCTTTGAAAGGATGTGATTCCTGAGAGGGGGGGTAATGCCCGCTTACACCCCTTCGGGGTGATCCGTCCTCTCAGGAATCACATCCTTTCAAAGAGGGCATCCAATAGAGTTTTCTCTCGGAATGTAATGTGTTGTTTTAGATCTCTTGGTTAATGAAAACTGTTTATTCGTAAGTTAGGTACGTTATGTTAAATATTAATATGACAATGTGAAAATAACCGATTTTTTAGAGAAATGATGAGTTTTTGTAAGATATTACTGTGTTAACTGACGATGTTGTGTTAGAAACGTGAGCCTAGGTTAAGTTTTTTGTTGAGTAATGTTAGGTTAGCCCTAGAAATTTGATAATGTCTGCGTTATTCATAGGTCAAATGATGTTATACTCGAAACGAATGACACTTTAACGAAGATAGTGTCAATTCATAGTTCAAGATGTTGGTATCTTTGGTAGATTGGTCACTTTGTTAAGGGATTTTGTTAGATACTACGGCTTTACCTGTTGCTGATATGCGTGAAAAGTGGGAACATATCGAGTATTGTATGACCTGTTAGCTACTTTACCTTTGATAAGTAGGGAATTTTCATGATGTTAGCTGATTATTCATACGCGAGGTATGTTAGGTTTGCATTTGTACATTATATTCTTAGTTGCCGATATGATATGTTAGCTTTATTGATGCTAAAACTTTGTTGGTTAAGCATATATTCATTGGTTAGTATATAAAGAACTTATTTTTATGATGTGTTTGGTTAAAACTTTGTTATGTTTGCAATTATTCGTTGGGATTATGATATTTAGAAGATGTTATGATGAATTTTTGTTAAATATTACGAAGTTGATGTAAAAAATTTGTTACGTTGGCAATATGATAATTAGTATGGTAGTATGATAATTAGACAGGGGTATGTTAAACTTTTGTTAAATATTCCAATGTTAATGTAAAATTAACATTGATATGTTAGAGATATGTTTGAAAAGTATGAGTAGGTTACGTTTTGTATGAAGTGCTAGCGTACTTTACTGTGTTAAGTGCGGTAAGTTTTGTTTAATGTTAGTAGATAGTTTATTCGTACGATGGTGTGGATAGGTGTCGTTGTACATTATATTCCTAGTTCAGGTTATGTTAGCTTTATTAATGTAAAAAACTTTGCTACGTTAGCATATATTCGATGGTTAGTATATAAAAAACTTATTTTTTGTGTTATGTTTAGTCGAAATGATACTCGACATATGACATGAATCAATAGATCAATAGATCAAAGGTTCATGGTGGGAGGAGCGGGGAGGGGTTGATGGTTTTGAATTTTACTGAATTTACTGATTACTGCTTTAAAATCAGTAAACTATTACAATTTACTATTATATTTTATTCAAAGAAACCTTATTTTATTTATGTTTGGATAAAACTTTGCTTAGTTACAGTATTCGTTGGTCTGTATGATAATAATTAAACAAGGTTATTATAAATTTTTGTTAAATATTAGTTGTGTTTAATGTAAAATTAACGTTTAATATGTTAGGAGATATATGCTTTGGAAAAGCAGCGAATTATGTCACGTTTTGTATGCAACGTTGGTTTACTTTACTAGTGTTAAGTGTGATTTTGTTAATGTTAACTGATTTATTAGTTGCCGTAAGGTTGTTGTTAAGTTGTCATTGTACATTATTTTTTAGTTCATATGTGCTATGTTAGCTTTATTAATGTGAAAACATTGTTATGTTTCGCTTATATTCGTAGGTATGTATGATAAATAGGCAAGGTTATGATAAATGTTTGTTAAATTTTACTATGTTAAGGTAAAAATACTAATGATATGTTACAGATACGTTTTGAAAAGGTGTGAAGGTTACGTCTTGTATGCAAT
This sequence comes from Trachelipus rathkii, assembly GCA_015478945.1. Classification (NCBI taxonomy): domain Eukaryota; kingdom Metazoa; phylum Arthropoda; class Malacostraca; order Isopoda; family Trachelipodidae; genus Trachelipus; species Trachelipus rathkii. The sequence continues at coordinate 26,618 of JABUQX010000450.1, read as the reverse complement.
GTTAGTTACTTTTACTGTTTTAAAGCTTTAAATCAGTAAACTATTACACTTTATTTTTGATATTTTATTCAAAGCAACTTGTTTTATATGTTATGGTATGGTTTAAACTTTGTTAATTTTTTATGTTGTGTTTGGATAAACTTTGTTATGTTTCAAGTATTTCGTGGGGATTATGATATTTAGGTAAGGTTATTATGAATTTTTGTTAAATATTACATGTATGTAAAAAAGTGTTACGTTAAGGTTATTCGTGTGTTCTGTATGATTAGTTAGTAAGGATTGATAAAATTTTTGTTAAATATTACTGTTGTCAATGTAAAATTAACGTAATATGTAGAATGTGCTGGAAAAAAAGGATTGAATAGGTTACATTTTGTTATGCATTGTTAATTACTTACCGATGTTAAAAGTGCGAGGACTTTTGTTAATGTTAACAGTTTATTAGTGCATAAAGCTGTGTTAGGTTTGTCGTTTTACATCTTTTCTTAGCTCGGGTTATGCTATGTTGAACTTTTATTGATGTAAAACTTTATTACGCTAGGTATATTGTTGATTAGTATATAATTAAGCTAATGTTATTATAACTTTTTGTTTTAAATATTTACCATGTTAATGTAAAATTAACATTGTTATGTTAGAGGTATGCTTGAGAAAGTATGAGTAGGTTACGATATTGTATGTTATGTTAGTTACTCTACTGTTGTTAAGTGTGAAACGTTGTTAACAAAACAAGAATCAATGGTATTGCGTAATGTTCGAAAAGTGGGAGGAGTTTGAGCAAATTCTCGAATTGTATCTGATAACTCTAGTGAAACAGGAAATACAGATACATACATGAAACGAATTGCTCGTAAGTCATAGATGTGAAAATACAAATATATGATCTGATTTCATGTTTAAACAAAGTTTTACATGTCATATTGTATAGACTTTTGAACCGTTATGGTTCGTTCGTGTGTTATATCCTTGTTTACGCTCTTATGAATGGTGGAAAGAAAGAATCCATTACCTTTAAGGGTTGTTATACACTATTTTTTTCAGTAGGACATTTTTCGCTGTGCTGGGTATGATGACATCGGCACCGGCATCTTACGCTTGTGTTGGGATATCTTTACGAGGCTGGTGTTTAAGTGTTGCGAACTTTGTTAATTGTTGACAGTTTAATTCATAGGTTAAGTTGTGTTAGTTTGTCGTTGTACATTATTTTCTTAGTTCGGGTTATGCTATGTTAGGTTTTATTGATGTGAAAACCTTTATTTAGTTAGCGATATTCATGATCAGTATGATAATTAGCCAATGTTATGATAAAATATTTGTTAAATATCACCATGTTATTGTAAAATTAACATTGTTATGTTTAGAGATATGCTTGAAAAAGGTGTGGAATAGGTTTACGTTTTGTATGCAATGTTAGCTACTTTAGTTTTATTAATGTGAAACTTTGTTACGTTAACAGTTATTCATGTTTAAGAGTGTGCTAGGTTTATCGATATGGATTATATTTTAGTTCAGATTGATCATATGTTAAAGCTTTTATTTAAGTGTAAAATATGTTACGTTAGCCTTATATTCGTTGTCAGTATGTTGATAATTAGACAAGGTTATGATAATATTTTTGTTAAATTTATTACCATGTTAATCTAAAATTAACATTAATATGTTAGATATATGATTGACAAAGTGTGAATTAGGTTACGTTTTTCGAAGCGCTAATGTAGATACTTTACTGTTGTTAAGTGTGGAACTTTGTTAATTTTATCCGCTTATTGATGTTTGAGATGTGTTAGGTTTGTTGTTGTACATTATATTCTTAGACCGGATGATGCTATGTTAGTTTTATCAATGTGAAAACTTTGTTATGTTAGCATATATTCGTTGATCAGTGTATTAAGAACACTTGATTTTATGTGATGTTTATCCAAAATGATACACGAAAATGTTGACTTGGAATCAATAGAATCGAATAAATTGATAGATCATAGAAGGGTAGGAGACGATGATGAGAGTATGGTGGATGGGTTGATTTACTGATTTACAGCTTTTGGGTATGTAAAAACACAAATTTTTTACGTTATAAAAATAAAAAGAATAAAATTTTTAGTAAAAACAAAAAGTTTTAACGAAATAAAATTAAAAATTAAGTTTTTTATAAAAAAACAAAAACAAAAAGTTTTAAAGAAATAAAATTAAAAATAAAAGTTTTTAGAGTTGTTATAAAAACATAAAGACATTAGCAAAAACATAAAAATGTTTTTAATAAATTTGTTATGTTGACCCTGTGTCAAACAAGAATCAAATGTATAGCTTAATGTTTCGAAAACGAACCAAACAAGAATCATAGGTATTGCGTAATGTTTCGAAAACGAACCAAACAAGAATCATAGGTATTGCGTAATGTTTCGAAAAGTGGGCGGAGTTTGAACAATTTCTCGACTTGTATTTATAACTCTAAGTGAAACAGGAACCACATCTAGCTTCGTTAACCATTGTCGTTCTGTATGCATTTTGTTAGTTACCTTTAAGTGTTGTTAGGTATGGAACTTTTGTTAATGTTAGCCAATTTATTTGATTCATAAGGTATGTTTATGTTTTGTTCATGTGTATTATATTCCTATTCAGGATATGAATTGTTAACTGTTATTGATGTGAAAAACTTTGTTACGTCAGCATATATTTGTTGGCGAGTATGTTATGATAAATTTTTGTTAAATGTTACTATGTTAATGTAAAATAAACAGTGATATGTTAAAGATATGTTTGAAAAAAAAAATGTGAATATGGTACGGTCTGTAAGCAACGTCAGTTACTTTCCTGTTGTTGCCAAGTATGGTATTTTTTAGTTTGATGTATACATTATATTCTTGTATCAGGTTATGTTATTGTTAGCTTTATTGATGTAAAACTTTGTTAATTTTACTGTATTTACTGTTTTAGTTTAGGTAAAAATGTAAATTTTTTTACGTTATAAAAACATAAAGAGAATAAAATTTTTAGTAAAAAACAAAACGTTTTAAAGAAATAATAAAAATTAAAAGTTTTTAAAAAAAAAAAAAAAAAAAAAAAGTTTTAAAGAAATAAAATTAAAAATAGCTAAAAGTTTTTTAAAACAAAAAGTTTTAAAGAAATAAAGTTAAAAATAAATAAAAGTTTTTAAAACAAAAAGAAAAAAAAAAAAGATAGAAAGGGCAACAGCTCTATATGTTTTGCTAGTAACTTTACTGTTATGTTAAGTATTGAACTTTGTTAATGTTAGCTGTTTATTCGTGTTTAAGGTATGTTAGGGTTGATGTTATACATTATATTCTTTACATTAGTTATGTTATGTAGCTTTATTGATGGAAAACTTGTTATGTCAGCATATATTCGAAGGTTAGTATAAAAAGAACATATTTTTATGCTATGTTTATCCAAAAATGATACTCGAAATATGACTGGAGTCAGCAGATCAATAGATCAATTGATCAATACCCCAATAGATCAGGGTTGGGACGGGTAGGGGGGTTTGATTTACTGATTCAGTGATTTACCGTTTTAGGTATGTAAAAACACAAATTTTACGTTATAAACTTGAAAAGTGTAAAATTTTAGTAAAAACAAAAAAGTTTTAAAGAAATAAAAATAAAAATTAAAAGTTTTTTAAAAAACAAAAAGTTTTAAAGAAATAAAATTAAAAATAAACAAAAGTTTTTAATAACAAAAAGATTTAAAGAAAAGAAATTAAAAATAAATAAAAGTTTTTTAAAAACAAAAGTTTTAAAGCAAAAAGAAATTAAAAATAATAAAAGTTTTTAAAACAAAAAAAGAAAAAAAAGATGTGAAAGGCACGTTCTATATGTTTTGCTAGTTACTTCATTGTTGTTAAGTATTGAACTTTGTTAATGTTAGCTGTTTATTCGTGTTTAAGGTATGTTAGGTTTTTCGGTGTGTGTTATATTCTTGGTTCAGACTATGATATGTTAGCTTTGTTAAGCCAAAAACTTTGTTACGTTGGCATATATTCGTTGATCAGTATGATAATTAGGTACGGTGATGATAAATATTACCATGTTAATGCAAAAATAGTAATGATATGTTAGAAGATGATGTTTTAAAAAGTATGAAAAGGTTACGTTTTGTATGCAACGGCTAGTTTACTTTTACTTGTGGTTAAGTATCGGAACTTTGCTAATGTAAAGCGATTTATTCAGCGCATAGGGATATGTTCGATTTGATGTTATCCATTATATTGTTACATCAGGTTATGATATGCTAGCTTTATTTGATGTGAAATCTTTGCTGCGTTAGCGTATTTTCGTTTGGTCAGCATGATAATTACATAAAATTTGATAAATATTTGTTAAATGTTACTATGTTCGTGCAAAAATAATAATGATATGTTAGAGATATTCTTGGAAAAAGTGTGAATAAAGTTACGTATTGTATGCAAATGTTTAGTTAACGTTCAGTTGTTAAGTATGGAACTTTGTTTATGTTGACTGCTTATTCGTGGTATAAAGATGTGTTAGGATTGTGAGTGTACATTATATTCGTAGTTTAATTGATGCTATGTTTAGCTTATTCACATTTTGAAAAACTTTGTTACGTTAGCATATATTCATTGATCAGTAGGATAATTAACAAGGTTGTGTAAATTTTTGTTAATGTTACTGATTTAATTGTAAAAATATCATTGATATGTTAGAAAAAGTGTAAGTAGGTTACGTTCCGCGCTCAATGTGAGTTACTTTATTTGGTTTGTTAAGTATGGAATGTTGTTAATTAACTTGTTTTATTCCTGTTAAAGATGTGTTAGGTTTTGTAAATGTACGTTATATTCGTAGTTTAGGTGGATTCTATGTTTGCTTTATTGATGTGAAAAACTTTGTTACGTTTAGCGAATATATATTGATCAATCATGATATTTATGGACAAGGTTATGAATAAAAATTTGTTAAATATTACTATTGTTTAATGTAAAATATCAGTGACATTGTTAGAAAAAGTGTAAGGTGAGGTTTCCGTTCTGCACTCAATTGTGTTAGTTACTTTACTGTTGTAAGTATGGATCTTTGTTAATGTTAGCATATATTCATTGATCAGGTATGATTTAAATTAGACAAGGCAATGATAGTCTTTTATTAATACATTAATATACTAATGTTATAAATATCCAAGATTGGAATAGGGATGGGGGAGGGGTGGGTGGTTTATTTACCGATTTACAGGTTTAGGGTGTGTAAAAATACAAATTTATTAAGTTTTAAATATGAAAAGCGTAAAATTTTAGTAAAAACACATTGTTTAAAGCATATAAAACAAAATAAATGAAAGTTTTGTGTTATGTTTATACAAAATATGACAATGAATCAATCAGTATCATTAGATGGGGAGGGGCGTGAGGGAAGGGAGGCTGAGGAGGCCGGGGAGGCTCAAGAGGCTCCAGAGGCTCAGGGCTCTAGAGGCTTTTTGATTTATATAAAAAACGTAATTTTTTTGTTATAAACTAAAAGATAAAAAAAAATGTTTAATTTTTTCAATTTTTTTAATTTTTTTTAAAAAAATTTTTAAATTTTTTTAAATTTTAAATTTTTTAAAAAATTTTAAATTTTTTTAAAATTTTTTTTTAATTTTAAAAAAAAAACTTTTTAATTTTTTTTAAATTTTTTTTTTAATTTTTTTTTTTTTTTTTTTTTAATTTTTTTTTTTGTTTATTTTTTTCTTTTCTGTATCGAGGATTACATCTTTAAGAAAGATTTGTATACCATTTTTCTTGTTTCTACGCAATATTTCAGTTTTGTGGGGCTGGTTGGACCCCTTTTTGATGTGTACGGCTATTTACCCATATATGATATTTTGAGTACCTTATATGAAGATCGATATACCGAGTTTTCATCGTTCTATGCAATATCAGATTTGGGGGCTAGTCCCAAATTTGGTCAAATCCGATCATTTTACCCGGATACATCTAAGATACATCCTCAGAAGGTTGTATATCAAGTTTCAGTCTACGCCAAATATTTTTCAGATTTGGGGGCCGGTCCCTCAAATTTGTTCCCATCGGTCATTTTACCCCGGATACATCTAAGATACAACCTAAAAAGGCTGTGTATCAAGTTTCAGTACCCCGTTTGGGGGCACCCACAGTCATTTTACTCCTGGCTACATCTAAGATACCTTATATGAAGGGTTTATACCGAGTTTCATCATTCTAGGTCAATATTTCAGATTTGGGGGGCTGGTCCCCTAAATTTGGTCAAATCGGTCATTTTACCCCGGATACATCTAAGATACAACCTAAAAAGGCTGTATATCAAGTTTCAGCTTTCTACATCAATATTTTAGGTTTGGATGGAATCCCCATCTGTGGGACCCTAGACACCCTATATGGACTTATAACCATTATATTCGAACTCTACGACCTTGAAAACATATATAGGGACACCAATATTGTTGTTATACGACTGTTTATTAACTCGGCACCGCAGTGGCTCCAGCACCGGTGCCGGAGCCAACTCCTCAGATTCTCATATCAACTCTTTCTAGAAATTCAACTCTGAATCCTCTCACCAAATTTCAGCCAATTACGAACATTTTGATTTTTTAATAGGGGTGGGGTCCCCCTTCGGGGGACCCAGGGGGACGTAACTTCGTCTACAACAAGGATATGTCACCATCTAACCCCCCTCCAAATTTTAACCCGATACGATGACTCTAACCCATGTAGATATATATATATATATATATATATCAAACTCGGAACCGGATGCGAAGAAGAAACCGCGGCGAAAATAATAACAAAAATAATAATAATAATAATAATAATAATAATAATAATAATAATAATAATAATTAATAATCAATAATATAATAAATAATCATAATAATAAAATAATAATAAATAAAAAATAATAATAATAATAATAATAAATAATAATAATAATAATAATAATAATAATAATAATAATAATAATAATAATAATAATAATAATAATAATAATAATAATAATAATAATAATAATAATAATAATAATAATAATAATAATAATAAACATACAGACAGATCAACACTAACAGTTGTCTGAACCAAACCGAACCCTGAACCGGAGCCAGAGCCGGAGTCGGAGTCGGAGCCGGAGTCGGAGCCGGAGTCGGAGCCGGAGTCGGAGTCGGAGTCGGAGTCCGCTCGGAGTGTGGAAAATATGCAATTTCTTTCGAAGTAATAAAATAATATATAATATAATAATTAATAATAATAATAATAATAATAATAATTACAAAACAAAAAAGCAAACACAGACAAACAACAGCAAACACAGACCCAAACACAGACAAACCTTTGGTTTTGTCTGTTTGTCGGATTGACAGACCTTCGGTCTGTCAATTCCTCCACATAAGACTTATCTATCTCTATTCCTTCATATCGAAATAGGTTGCCGCGCAGGTGGGTTGAATACTACTATTATTATTATTATTATTATTATTATTATTATTATTATTATTATTATTATTATTATTATTATTATTATTATTATTATTATTATTATTATTATTATTATTATTATTATTATTATTATTATTATATTATTATTATTATTATTATTATTATTATTATTATTATTATTATTATTATTATTATTATTATTATTATTATTATTATTATTATTATTATTATTATTATTATTTATTTTTATTATTTTTATTATTATTATTACTATTTTCTATTATTATTATTATTATTATTATTATTATTATTTATTATTTATTATTATTATTATTATTATTATTATTATTATTATTATTATTATTATTATTAGTAGTAGTAGTAGTAGTAGTAGTAGTAGTAGTAGTAGTAGTAGTAGTAGTAGTAGTATTTGCAACAATTGCAATTATTAACAGATACGATATTTGTTAATTAATCTGTCAAATAGTCGAAATTTATGATTTTAATAATTAAGTCAATAATTTTTTCTCCAACTCTGAACATCCTCGCAAGAATATTACTTCTCAAAAGCCGTTTAACTTCTTTACATAAAAAACTGTTATGAAGACCACCAATATCTTAACACAAGGTCTTAAAAATTCGAGATTGCTTTGGCCGAGACTGAATAAAATTGATAGTCTGCACTGTTTCGTTTCAAACTTTCATTATTGTAACTAAAATTCTTTGTTACTATTGCGTGTTTTTAAAGAATGCAGCAATTGTTGTCACAGTTTCTTTCAACTTTCTTGATTCGCATTACAGTGCCAGTCACTTTTCTTCTCATTTCTTTTGCTTCATCACTACATACTGCAAAGCAATTTTACTACCTGTGGTATGCAGTTCTCAACTTTCCCAAGAAAGCAAATCTTCTTCAGTTTTTCCTTAAAGACATATCGAAAAAAAAACATAAAAATGTTAGTCTATCAAATCTGTGGACTCGCATAGTTGTGAGCGAAAGCATCACATACTCATAATCGGGAAATAAATTCCGCTTTAAAATATCATTGGCAATATCGTTACTAAGTCTTTACACAATAGTGTTGGGAAGAGATGCAGAAATTTTCATATTTCGTTAGGTAGATGAAAACGAAAATGGTGAATACCATTCTTTAAAATAAAATATTTTTATTAAATGTTTTTAAAAGACACATTATCTCGCGGAACCGCAAAAATGTTCTACAAAACTCAATTTTGGACCACTGTCGCAGTACTACTTACATAATCTCACGAATAAGAGATGAAGTTTTGAGGAGGAATGGCAGTGTTCAAAAAATATTTAAAGTTTATGTTAACTTTTTGTGGTAAATGAATGCATAGGGCACGAACATTTGTCTACGGGGCTGTGTACCCCTCATCTCCAACCCGCGAGTGTTAGAAAAATAATAAAATATTTCTTTAACACCATAAGCCTATATAAGTCAATAAAAATTGTGTTCCCTCATTTTAGGAGTTATTTTAAAAACAATATCTTAGAGTGCGTGTTTGTATGCCTTGGGTGCATGTGAAGAAGGGAGAGTGTGGTGGGAGTGCCCACTAAACAATTCAACCAGATATTAATTACAGTGTATTTTCGAGAGTACACTCTGCCAAAATGATGGGCGATGAATCAAGGGAAAACGTAGTGTAGCGAAAAGATCAGGTGTAACATAACAGAGGGAAGTTATTATTTTTATTTTTCTTTTAAATTAAAATTTATAAACTCCTCAAAAATATTTATTGATAGTGTATATAATTTATGGGGGTTTAGAACTCTCCCCTGTGGCTACAGCCTTGTGTGTATATATATTATGGTGGGACGATATTTTAATTTCAAATATCGTAAGGTAAAAGTAGTTGTGGCTAACTGAAATGGGAATCCATACAAAATTTCAGAAAGATCGGATAAATATTCGCTTGCGGATTTGCATTTAAAGATTGTTCCTATAAAGAATGCTAATTTCGCTTGACTCAGTTTCTGTAATCAACACACATCATAGTTTTTTATTACATTAAGTATATATTATTACTCATATTTTATTTCTAAAGTAGAATAAAGCTTAAGGGATTGTAATAATATGTTTTTAAATGCATATTTAATGCAACACATGAAATACATATTTTTTTACTACCAATGTCTTTGTATTTTTTGCCAAAATGAAAACAAACGTTATTGAAAGGTTTGCATACCTATTCATATACATCATCATATGACTGATGATAATGTTCTTTTGCCATTAATGGCTGACGCATGTTTCTGCTTAGTACTTTAGCAAGGATGAACCTGTGTCGATTCTCAAATCCGTACACATGATTTGAAGCCTCCGTTACTAATTTTACACTTCTTTCAACGCTCTGAGAGTGAGATGGGAAGTCTGGAATATCTGGCTTTATGTTGTTGTCAATAAATGACTTGATTTCTGCATCGGTAAAGTGCCGTGTGGTTGGTGGTTCTACAACGTCATTGGCAGTCAGGTCGATAAATTCATACCAGTGTTTGGCATTCCAATTCAACTGTGGAATTCTCTTCACAAGTTTCTGATCAACTTCATTCTGGAAATGTAAGCGCAAAGATATTAAAGTTCTGTGATAATATTTTAATGCAAAACCTTATTCAAAATGTTAATTGTGAACGCTACATTAATTATTATTTGTGATTTATTATGTTTTTATGGTATATTTATATTAAGTGATTGGAAATTTACCTTAGTCTAATATGGAGTATAGATTGAAGACCAAGATTTCTGATAAGTTTTTCATCATCTTTCGCCATTGCATATAGGAAATTTTCAGGTAGAAGACAGAAAGCATTACCTTGGATGTTCTTCTTTGCAATGGCTTTCACATCACTGTATGTGAGAAGATTCAGTCTTGTGAAGGCAGAGAAGAGGATGCGAGGAGCATCATGCAGTTTGGATGATGCCTTTATTTCGAACCACGCAGGAGCATAAACCTGAACAATAAATTGAACCAACTTTTTCAAACACAAGTTTGGTTCTTTGTCCCTTGTGTACAAACAGAGAAGTCGTATGGCAAGAGTTAACCACCTAGCATGATTCAGTGGACCAATTTTATAACCAGCCCATCTCTCATCTACTTTACCGGACCTAATCCCCTTGCAATACTCATACAAAAGCCTTTGATCGTGACTAAGGTCTTTTAGCACTTTCTCTGGCATGTATCCATCAATAATTGGAGTTTCCACAGCTTCAAACGTTACCTGAGGGATATCCTGGAGATTTTCTGCACATCTTTGCCCAATTGATCCACTAAAACTTTTCGGCCCAGTTGTAACATTGTCCATTTTTCTGAAAATAGCTCTTAATGGCAGTTCATTCTGATGTAGTGCACATCCAATAATATGCAGTTTCCTTCCCAATAATTCTTCTAGTTTAACAACTAAGCCACTCTTATGGCCGGTATTAATTGCGGTATTATCAAGAAGGATAGCTTGGATACTGTCAATGCTATCATATTCCTGAAGAACATCGAGTGTCTCTTGAGCAAGTACATCACCGGTGGTGCCAATAGTGGGGACTGTTCTATGGGTCAAGTAGGTGCCAGAAGATTTTCCATCTTCACTAGTGAAGGTGAGGTGATGTTCTGATTCGACACTTTTTTTAAAGCACACGAAAATTCATCTTTACGTGAATCTATATTTTTATATGTTAGAGTGTGGTGGTCGACTTTACCATCCACACCAATACAAATGAACTGCTTATTTTTTTCTGATTGCACACCTTCACTAACAACTTTTACTTGTGCTTTGGCCCTGTCTAATTTGCACTTGTCAATCACAATTTCATTGATGTCAATATCAGGTTTTAGTAGGTGTTTGATATCATGTAACAAAGCATTCGCAAGAGCTGCGCCTAGTCTTGAAGAGCATTCTCCTCGAACAAGTTCCATTGCATATCTGGGGAACTTCGTTAAATTGTAGACTCCTGACGTTATCTTTCTCGGCTGCCATTCATGTTCTTCCTGAATTAAAATGAAACACACATCCTTGTAGTTTGTAATATAAATATTGTTTTGGTCGAATATATTGATTTATTAGTTACTGTATTTAACATAAGATGAAAGTAAATATTACAAAAAAACTTACCTCGCATTTAGATCCTTCTATATGTTCAGGTGACTCAGCAATCATGGAAGATCCTGGTAGCTGCTCAACCTGTTCTTG
>JABUQX010000450.1:0-10000 GCA_015478945.1 Trachelipus rathkii | reverse complement strand
ATAAATTGAGAATCATGTCTAACATAAATTAGTTGATATTTAAAATTGCCGTTACTAGTCAACCTAGACTGAGAGAATTTCTATAAATTTTACAGAAGAGGATTGTGCAACAAAATGTATTTTTCCGCAGAGGGACTTGGAGTAGGGAAATTCCCAAAATTAGACACGATTTAACGAGAGAAATATCTCATAAAAGGGTATCTTTGCTACTATCTTTTGTTGAATAAATAATAGAATATTTTGTTTTTTTTTATTTCGAGTACTTTGTGTTACTCAGTATTTAAGAATAACAATCGGAAACTTGGTGTTTCTCTGCTTAAGAGATAATTTAGAACTTTGAGTTTTCACACGTAGAATTTCGGCTCCTGCATTTACTTAAAGAACAATTTTACGCAGCACTTGTGTGGTCCTGCTCTTGCTATACGAGATAATTACGAACTGAACGGTTTCGTCTTACTAAAGAGGTAACTTAAGATTCAGTGCCTATATCGCTGACTGGTGTAAATTGGTGAATAACAATTTTAAATTCTTAGCTAATTACTTGTGTAGGCTTTTCTTCATCGAGAAAAGAGACCTCAAATACATTAGAATTACTGCATATATATAATATATATTGACTTTAATAAACCACAGAACTACAGATTTAGATAATTTATAATATATATATATATTATTATATATATATATATATATTATATATATATAATATTTATATATATATAATATATCTATATATATTTATAATTAATTATATAATATATATTATATATATATCTATATATATATTATATATATATATATATATATTTATATATATTTATATACTATATATATTATATCTATATAATTATATATATATATATATATATATTATATAATATATATATATTAATATATATATATTATATATATATATATTATATATAATATATATATATATATATATTATATTATATATTTAATATTATATATATATCTTATATATATATATATATATATATATATATATATATATATACTATATTATATATATATAATATATAATATTATATAATACTGTATATATATATATATATTATATATATATATATATATATATTATATCATATATATATTATATATATTATAATATATATATATATATATATATATATATTAATATATATATATATATATACTATATAATATATATATATCTATATATATATATATAGGCTATATAATTATATATGATATATATAATCATATAATATATATCTATCTTATATATATATTATATTATATCTATATATATATATATATATATATATATATATATATATATATATATATATATTATATATTATATATATATTATATACTATATATATAATATATAAATATATATATTTGTTTCTGGTAAAATCTTTCCTACATTTTTTTATTTAAATAGTAGTCTGCCATGGAAAGCGAAAATAGTAATGAGCCACATGCCCCTATTGAGAGTGTGCCAGTAAACTAAATATTTAACAAACACATTCCCCTGCAACATGTACAACCTACACAGCATCCTAAGGACTTGTAATATCTAACAAAGGTAATTTTACATAATGCATTACTACAGAAGAAAAATCTATAGCAAAGGTACATGCTCTATATTGTCATGCTGCGGAAGTTCAGTACACTGGCCTTTAATTCACACTACTGTCAGAACTGCACCACCAAGAACAACTTCCGGTGAGTATAGAAAATTTTAACTCAGTAAAATGTTTTGTGTATAGTGGTTCTAATTCGAAAAAAGCATAGCGTTGTGCTAATCTGATCAATTAATATATTTTGTATTCATTTTACAATCGCTAGAAAAGACCAGAAACCCAACCGCCTATCTACGTTATCTCCGTTGTTGCTGTATTACTTTAAATAATAAATAAAACAACTGCGTTCTTGTTTCCTTATCCTAGTAGATAGTTTGTATCTGTAGCTCTTTTAGTTTATTTCCAGGTCTCAGACAGAACTTCAACTCAATATTATCCTATTTAATTACTCTTTGTTCCCGAGATTGAAAACGAAATAATAAAATACTCCACTTTAATGTAACCCGAACCCGCTATATATGGTACAGTCGTAATTGTTTACTGACCAAAATAAAAGAATCACTGATCTATAGTATCACAATATCAAAAATAAATTCCCAAAATGCTTCAACTACAGTTGTTTCGAATGCTTACTTATTTATTTAATTGTTGCATGTTCAACTCATTCACCAATCTATCAAATTAAAAATAAATTCTGAAAAAAGTTTAATTTAATTCACGTTAATTGTACTCTCTTAGTCCACTTATAGTTCAAATAATTGCAATACTTCCAGTAAAGTAAGCGACGATATTGTCCAATGAATGTGTAAACTAATTTAATCCTCACCAAAATAACTGAAGTATTTATAAAGCTCCTTAAATAACCAAGTTGAATTGAAATCTATTTAGGCTCCTGTTAACCTTAAACCAAATTAATTAACCTATTTTCGCCAAAGAAACAATTAAGGCAACTTGCACTGAGTAAAATACTTCCAAAGAAGTAAACAATGCTAAGTCCTATCAATTTCTCACTAGAACCAACAATATTCGTATACTGCTCCTATATGTGTAATTTATTTCAAATGTACTACCTCACAGTTGTGTTTACTCATTAACCAATCGATACTCTTCAAAACCCCCCCCCTCAATTGCCGATTAACGATCTTAAAAAAAAACTACAATGAATCCAACTCGCATACGCCAATAAATTAAAAGCTAATAAAACTGTTTCAAACTAAGTCAAAAAAACTATTCAGATGATTCCTAAATAAATCTAAAGTTGTTAAAAGTCTTTCCAAAATATTCAAGATGGTTCTTAAATAAATATCAAATAATTAAAGTGACTCCAAGATAATCCCAAAATGTTCAGACTAATCTCAAATGAATCTGAAAATAATTAAAGCCGCTCCAAAATAAATCCAAAATGTTCAAACTGATCTCAAATAAATCTAAAAATAATTAAAGTAGTTCCAAATAATTCCAAAATGTTCAAACTGATCTCCAAATAAAATCTTAAATGTTCTACAGTTGTTTCGCCAAGTTCTGGCAATAGTCTGGGAATTATAGCTGAAGAATCTTGCTGAAGTTGTTTTGAACAGTTATACCGATAGCGACGAAGATCATGCTCTGGCTCAGAAATGGCAAAAGTTCACTCGAAAGTTTACGACAATCGTAAAAAGCTTTGCAAATGTTTCAAGTTTTCTCGACATTCGTGTCCGACTCTTACTGAATTATAAATGCAACAGTACTATTAAACCTCGTATCAGCTTCAAATAAATTTGAAAATATTCTAACACACTCCTGAAGTTCGTATAGGTTCCAACTAAATCTGAAAATACTTAATTAAATCTGAAAATATACCAACTCGTTGTCAAATTCGCAAAGTTGTTCAACACAAATGAAAATATAAACTGTCACAACTCAAAATCCTTTGGTTTACAAATTATGTAAAAACCTGACTGTCATAACTCAAAATTTTTATCAGTAAAAACTTTGTAGTACAATTTGACCATCACAAGTCAAAACTCGCTAATAAAAATCTTCATTCAACATGGCAGTCTCGAAAATGTTTACACTGTTACTATTTTAGTAACTCAATCCACAATAGTATAGGCTTAAATAGCCTTTAGTAACTCGTAGAATCAAAACAAAGTACGAAACGATCACTCAATAAAATGATTAATAGGTTATCTTTTATTTTACAACTGTACACTCTTAAAATAAATGGTATCTCAATTCCAAATATAAATGCGAGTTTCCAAAATAAAAAAAAAAACAAATAAATACTTTATAAAGTTTTTTATAATTTTCTGTTATACAATTAAAACAACCTCAAATAAATTAAAAATATAAAATGCTATCAAACAAACAATCATCTTATTTTATTTAATATTTACGACTCCTCTAACAAACGGCCCGTTCAAGCTGACCAAACTAGTGTGTATACACACGTTCAGAATGTGAGAGGACAGAATCGAAAACTATAAGAAGGGGATTAGGTGATGATTATGATATCACAGATTTAAAAGCGATTATGGATAGGTTGAAATTGTAAAAGATTGGAGACCGGGAGCAGAAAAAGGACAGCTGCTGGACCGAGGCGCACACCGATTAACACAGCATAATGAAAGACATAACTGAACTTAAATAAGCCACGGAACTAATATAGAGTCCTCCAGGGGACACGAAGCATCGGCGAGGCAGAGGCCCGGTCATGTACGAATCCACGATTGGCATGCTCCGATTACGAAAAGACGCATTACTAGATGAAAACTTCGCCTGCCACTGTAGATGCTAAGCATAATCTAGTCGTCCAATGCGGCTGCAACAGGCGACTGCATTAATAGCTAGCCTACGGCGAATCCGGTAGCTGGGAGCTTTCGTAGTATCCGGATCCCAGGTGGCAAGACCGTGAGATGGTGAAATATAGCAAACGATGACGCCGTAACGGACAAGAGTAGCACAAGTGAGTCAAGATCACCCGGGCTAAGTGGCGGGAGAGAGCTTACGTAGGGCCTCGCACTATGATATCCGGTCGCGTGACCGAGGCAAACCACGTGAAATACTAAGGCTAGTCAGCACCGACTGAACACGAAAGAGACGTCGGCATTACACCATATAAGAAATAGGACACGCCGGCAAAGGCTAGTTGATCGCTGCGGCGTCGTGCTAAGAGAACTCGATCACATGCATTGTTGACTGGATATCTGCATACCGAGGGACCGCGTCCCGAAAACACACCTGGAATGACAGGATCGTAGAAGAGGATGATGGAGAGTTCGCACAACCGATCGGATAACAATAAAGTGAAGCGTATGGGAGACCGGGACTGAAAAAAGGCTTGAAGATAGGTAGAAACGTGGTACACATATATGGATGAGAGGCAGGCAGTGAATGCACAATTGCTTTTTGGTTTTCTAATATAGGACCAATCGACGTCCTAAGGTTGCTACCACCCGACCTCCGCTAAATTCGATGCCTATTATTGAAGCTACCAAGTGGCTCAAAGCACACGAGAACTCCAGACAAAAAGTTCGTCTGCCGGCAAGCTCCGGGTAAGCTTAACCGAAGTAGGCAGGTGGAAGCGGCTCGTGGCTGAATAACCCTTCCGCAATTGATTCAGCAAGCCCATAGACACACCACACACAATCGTGATGCATTAGTTTATGCCCAATTCTGGATTTATTATTTTTTCGCAGTAGGTGGCAAAGAGAGCTAAACTTTACCAGATGGTGGTGTATAATCGAACTTTTTGCAATTTCAACCCAAGAAGCCATTCCGCCACGATACTTAACCTAGTCCTCAGAAGGCGGCAGCAGCTCCGGCCGTTTCCGCAACCGGTCGCAATTACTGACTCGCCTGCCACTCAATGGCTTACCCTAATAGCTACCTTCGGGCGAATCAGTAGTGGGTTGTGTTCCCGCCGCCGGACGTACGAACGAGAGGAAGGGAACCCAACCCTCGCTCTCTTTGACGAGACACGGGAACGTCCCAAACAGAGACAAGATCCCTATGATATAGCTAACTAGGGACGAGCAGCAAGTTTGCGAGGTTTCTAAGCCAATCGACGTTCTAAGTTGCATCCCCAGCATGTTACGTCTTAAATTGCAACACCGTCAGTGAGAAGAGGATATGCCGACGAAAGCGACCCGAAACTGAAGAGAGAGAGAAAGCACACGTGCAGCAAGAGCCGCAAAGTGTTATTAGTCTCTAAGCCCATCTCCTCGTAAAGTCGACTTTAATAAAAAATAAAAATTTTTCGGTTCTATTTTTAAAATAAGAATTTTATATACGGGGTCACGACGCATTCGAACTAACAAGACGAACGGTCTCCCCAACTGCCTGGATGTCAAACACCGGAGAAAGTCCGAAAACTTTACGGCAGTAGCTAAGAAAAACTTACATTTTGCTGATGCTGCAGAGGTGAATCGCCTTTCACAGCCACGGAAGCCGCCTACGTCCGCGTGGCTTCTTTGTTATCCGTATCTCAAACCTTTTCTTTCTAAACCGCGAACACTGAAATTAAAGACGATCAGGATGATGCAAAAAAAGTAACTACTTCGAAGGACTTCGAGAAACCACGGTCAATATGCGCATATTATAGTAAACCGGGTGGGAGACTTGCGGTTTTCCGTCATCCAAAAATATACATCCACCACAAAGGTTTTCGCGGTGCTTCCACCGCCACTATATCTCGCGACGAACCGGCAAAAAATAATTACCATGCTTTTCGGACTGAAAACTTAAAACTTTTCCCCGACTATGACGGACAGCTCGGGACGGGAGCCGACAGAACAAAACAGAAACAGAACAGAGAGAAAAAAGAAGGAGAGGAGCGAAACGTATAGCAATCCAGGCCAGCCATTACCTGTACCTGTACCAGTGCCGTGTCTTTACACCAGTGCCCCTTTGTTTTACCAGTGCCCTTTGCTTTTATCCGGTGCCTTTGCTTTTACCGGTGCTTGCCTGGCTTGCTGCGCTGTTGCGTTCGCCGCCGCCTCTCCAACTGTTTCCAGTCTGCCTGCCTGCCTTTTTCCCCTGCCCTTGGCTGCCTGTTGGGCGGCTGGAAACCCGCCTGCCGGCCCCCGAAACGAAACAGAAACAGAACAGGAGAAACAAAGAAGGAGGGGAGCGAAACGTAGCAACCCAGCCAGCCATTGCCCCCACTGCGCTTGCTGCTTGGCGCCGCCCGCCAACTCCATCTGTTCCAAATCTGCCCTGCCTGCCGCTCCGAGAACAAGGCCCGAAAACGTTATGACCGAGAAGCCGACAGGAAAGAACTGGAAACAGAACGAGAAAGAAAAACGAGGGGAGGCCAAGGCCTAGCACAGCAGCCGCCCCTGCTGCCTGCTTGCTGCCGGGCGCCGACTTCAAACTAAGTCCACTGCCTGCCTGCCTGCGCCTGCCCTGCACCCGAAACTTAGCTTCTTCCTATTCTAAAAGTGACTTTTTTTTATTGCGAAGGTAAGGATAACACGATGTAGGGCGCGAAAAAACCACTTTCCCAAGCAGAAGGAAGGCTGACCACCGCCATATCAACCGAAGCAGAGTTAATTGGCAAGTTCGGTAGAGGGAGTGAAGACCGCTTTTTCTGGCCTTCGCTGCTGAAACTCTTCCCGTACACTCTCCGCAATATTCTCCCTCTCGTTCATCTTACGCGGCAAGTTATTTCGTACATATCCTGGAACTCAATGTACCCCACCGATTTCTCAGGCCTCGAAACCACACTTTAGGCAGCGGCGGGGGGGAAAGAGAGCCCTTGCGTTTACGACGGGAAAGGAAGATTAGTATATCCTTTGCAACTGGGGGAGGGGCGGATAAGGGGTAATTATTGGAGGCCTCCCCAGGCAAAGCCAGTCCTACCTCTCCTCCGCGTCCGTATTAAACCTGCGCTCGGACACAATATGATCGTCCACAACAGAGACAGTTACGGTGTATCAAAGCAACCGCCGATGTCCGTGCCCGCCTTGCTTGGACATTTTTCGGTGCTTATAATGTTCAGGGCGGATTAAAGGGTAATTCAATCTTGAAGAGGGGGCGGTCCCGGGGACTCGGGTGCCAGACGGTCGGGTCATGGAAGGCACTTGAAATCGTCTTATTAAAGGTTTTCAGGCCTTTGAACGATCGGACACTTCATTACCCGTGGACAGCAAACTCGCCACTGTTCGTCTGTAAAATAGATGTACCCCGTCGCCCACAGGCAGATCTTTCCCCCTCCTGACTGCGTTTGCCGTATCGAAAATGAAATCGCTGGTTTTGACCGTACGAAATTGGCGATAAATGAGTGTCACCACGCGAGGAGGCCAATCCACTTCAATCAACCGAACCTTCAATCCGCCGCCCAACGACCAAACCTCGGCTGTGCTGTAGAGTCTTTTCCATTACACTCTGCGGTCGTTACCGGGATACCCATCCCCCGCGGAAGTCATGTTCGGGCTCCTCACCCTCTCCATACTCCCACTAGTGCAGTGACAGGGCTTGTGAACTGGCCCCCGATGGTTATACCTATCATTTTGTCTATCGACCGCTCGTTTAATGTTCGTTAGGGCAGGGCGCGGGATGTTTAGTCTGTCTGACCGGATGTATGGGCAGAAATCGACAGGAGAACGCGAGAAAAAATCCTCCTCGCCTTCTTAAGGGTTCCAGCCAGCCCTTCCAGCGAGCATATTTCGACTGCCCCTATATAATAGGCCAATTGCAAATAGCAGTAGCAGCTACCTGACCGAAAAGCAGTCCGCACATCCGACTTTTACTAACGGAAGAGATCTTGCTGCTACTAACTACTACAAGTGAGCGGTGACATTGCCGAAGGTGATATTCCTCATGGAGGCGATAGGTCATCTCAACCCTTCATATTATATTTCGAAAGGCATCCATCACAGAAGTCGGTAGAGAAGATACTGCGATAGCAGCTTCGCAAACAGCAAAACAGCGACCAGCTCCATTCCAAAACCCCAGCACAAGCAGCATCTATTCTTGCGGTTCCGAGTAAGAGGGAGTGGAAGACTACTTAACTCCGCGTGAAGCCTAAAAAGCCCGTTTAATCGGCTATACCCTAGGGACTACGGTTTTTTGTGATGCGCTCTCCTGCGTTCGAGTGGATGTAACCCTCTTGGGCAGCAAGCTTAAAGAAGAGAGAAGAGAGCTTTTTTTTTCAGCCAGAAGCGGGCCCCGAGTTTCCCATATCCAACACCCGAGCAGGAAGTTATTGCCAGTTTCGGTAGAGGGGAGTGAAAAGAGAACCGTTTTTACACTATATCCGTCGAACTGCTAAAAGAAAAGCTGCTTGACAACCCTTCCTAGTAACTGCCCTCGAGAGTATTTGTATAATACTCACACCTACTACCACCGAACCTTCACTCTCTACTACCAAGGATGAGAGCAGCAGCAGCAGCAGGGGGGCCGCGCCATTCCTTTCCACGCGACCACGAGGTTCATTGACATCATCCGCCGGGACGAACGGTCTATCCTCGTGCGCGGAGGGCCAATTTTCCAAAGTCAGGGGAAGGGTTTTTTCCTCAAATCATCGTTACTCGTAATGTTTCTAGGCGGCCGTTAGCAATCCGCCCTAATTGTAGATACCTTCCCCCCCGACCAGAAAAACAAAACCAGCGACTCCACAATTCGAGAAAAAAGCTCTATTTTTCCGATAAAAGGGCGGAAATATAAATCCCCTTTTTTGGCCCTCTAACACCGACGGAACGACGACTGGCTGAGCTTTCCGACAACCTCTCCGTGAATTTTTCTTTCGATTTCAGGATTTCAGTTTTCCGACTAAGGTCACGGAAATCTGCTAGGGGTAGCAGAGTTCACTTCCTCGCGATCCAACCGTCGCCGTGAGTCTATATGCCAGGAGAGGGTGACGAGACAAAAGACAGTCACGCACCAAGCTAGAAGCCCAAAACCGGACACCACGCGCTGGGAGTACGCGCTGGGAGAGAGAAGGAAACCCAACCTCGCTCTCTCCCGTTCTTGACTGGACTTGAAAGTACCCTATGAAGATGGATAAAAGAAAGAGGGAGAGACAGACAACCTTTTCAGCAGAAGCGGACCCCAGTTCCATATCCAAACACGAGAAGTTATTGCCAGTTCGGTAGGGGGGAGTGGAAGACCGCTTTTTTTTTTGTCTCCTGTTCGAAATGCTGTAAGGAGCGTGCTGACTGAGAACAACCCTTCCCGTTAAGTAAACTGCCCCTCCGAGTATAAAGCCCTACTAAAACCACTCGCTACCTACCTCAGAGAGAAAGGAGCAGGGGGGCCGCGCCATCCTTTCCAACTCATCTGAAATTTCCGAGCTTTCTTTTGTTGGGTCGAACGGTCTCTATCCTCTTGCGCGGAGGGCCAATTTTCCAGTCAGGGGAAAAAGGGAAAAAAGGTTTTTTTTTTAATGCATCTTTACTCGTAAAATGTTTCTAAGGCGGCCGAGCAATCCGCCCTAGTGAGATAAC
>JABUQX010000449.1:45000-53363 GCA_015478945.1 Trachelipus rathkii | reverse complement strand
AATGGAGTTTTATTATTATTCCAAAATTTCCTTAATATCGTTGTTTCAATTAATCGGCAAAAATTGACCAGAAAATTGACGATGACGATGACGATGTACGATGTCAAAAAAATGCCGGATTTTGCCGTAGATGACGATGACGCATACGCATTAATCGTCCCGATCACTAATATATATATATATATATAATCTTTTATATATATATATTATAATATATATATATATTAATATATATATATACGTATATATTATATAGTAATTTATATATATATAGTATAATTGAAAATGATAATTGATAATGATTCAATGATAGATAATAATATAGATATAATAATAAAATATTAATAATATATAATAATAATAATATATATAACTAATAATTTTAATGAATCATTATTTATTGCATTAGTATTAAAATTGACATCAAAAAATTACTCTTCGCAGTACTCGACATTCGACCATCCTAAAGGTTAATTAAATTTATTTTTTTTAAACTTTAAAAGAGTATGACTCAGATGTAAAAAAAACTGGCTATTAAATTACTAATATAGTATAGCTATATACTATATATATATATATTTATATTATTATATATATAATATAGTATAAATAATAATATATATATTATATATATATTTATATAATACATTATAGTTATATATATTTATAATATATATATATATATATTATATATATATATATATACTTTTATATATATAATATATATACTATATATTTTGGGATTAAAAAAAAACCGTTTGTTTTTTTTTTGTAAAAAAACGTTTTTTTTTTAAAAAAAGACAAATGCCAAAATGTGTTTTTTTTTTTTTTTTTTTAAATTACTTATTTTTCATATATATGCAAGTCTTTTTAGGGTATTTAGCATTAAAATACAGTAACATACACATATGTGTTAAAAGAGTATAAACGACTAATAACAGTTTAGTAGTTTTAGAAAAATACATTAATAAAGATTTATTAGTGCTCTAGGGCATATAATTATTACATGTTCACGACTTGATCTGATATTATTGATATTATTATTATGATTATATTATTTTATATTATATATATATATATATATATATATATATATATATATATATTATATTATATAATATAATATATAATATAATTATATATCCATATAATATATATTATATATCATATAATTATAATATAGTTATATATATATTTAATATATACTATATATATTATATTTATATATATAATTAATATATATATATATATATATATATATATATATATTATGATATATTATATATTAATATATATATATATATATATATATATTATTATATATATATATATATATACTATATATATATAATTATATACTAATATTACTATATATTATATATATATTATATATATATAATATATATATATAATATATATATAATATATATACTATATTATATTATTATATATAATATATATATATATATATTATATATATATATTATATAATATATATATAGTATAATATATATATAATATATATATATTATAATATATATATATCAATAATATATTATATACTCATTATATATATATATATATATATAATATATATTATATATATAAATATATATTTATATATATTATATAATATATAATATATAAATATAATAATATATTATATTATATATAAATATATATATAATATATCATATATATTATAAATAATATAATAAATATAATACTATATAATATATATATATATACCTTATATATAATTATATATATATCTATACCCGTATCTATAATGTTAAATAATTTATATTACTATTATATATATATATATTCTACTCATATATAATATATATATATAATATAATATTAATATATATATATATCTATTATATATATCTTATATATTATATATGATATATAGACTATATATATATATATATACTACTATATAATATACTATTATATATATAATATATAATTATAATATATATATTATATATATATATATTATTATAGTATAACTCATCTACGCTTTTCTCCAAGACTGGGTAGGTAGGTGGTAACAAGCATCAGAAAAGAAAAGCAGTAGCAAGAATATGACAAAAGTCGAAAGGAAAGCCCAGCCTTACCCCCCCTCTGTACCATTAATTAGTAAGGACTCGTCGCAGTTTAGAAATTCCACCTATGCTTCATGGGACTTGCGACGGACCGCTCAACTATGGTAAATCGTCCAGTGTAAGGGTTCATCCCTTGACCCAGGTGGGCCACAACCATACCCCCTCACAAAACCACGCCATTCTCTCCTTATTATTGCACCTTCTTCTCGCCTCTGCCCCAACTCACATTTCCCTCCTTCAGACATTCGGTACTGGACTCAATCCACTTTCTTCTTCGATTCCAGCCGTGCCGGTTTTCAACACACTGCCAACTGATTTGCATGCTGCTTAAAAACCCGACTATCAGTCATCCTTTCCACATGACCAAACCATCTCAACATACTTTCATTTATTCTATTGTTTACCCCTTTCTTCACACCACACAACTCTCTAATACGTTCATTCCGTCATTTTATCAATTTTCTCACACCTGAGCATGCCCTGAGATTGTCCATCTGAACACATGAACTTTAGATCTATACTTCTTATTCCGGACCATAGTCTCACTACTATACAATAACCACAGGGAAACAACATACCGTCATGTAAGCACCCTAGCGCACTCCAGACTTAGTCCTTTAATTCACAACGATTTAATTGCACCAGCCACCTTCCGCCATGCACAACTTTTCTACTAAACTCTGCATCATCGGTTCCCTTCTATCCAACATATACCCTAAATATTTAAACTCAGACACTTGTTCCAGCTGCTCACCATCTAACATAACTTCACAATGAGAACTGTCCTCACTCACAACCATAACTAACTGCTTATCTACGGTTACTTTCAAACCCCCTCCTTTACACACCCCTGCCAAATCTCTTCTACCAATCCTACTTCAAACTCTTCAGATCGCCCACACAAAACCAAAATCAATTTTATATAATAGGTAGGGCACCCTCCACTCCATCTCCATCATATCTAACACCATTTCCTGTCACACACACCTTCAATTCTTTCAAACCCATCCATATACAAGTTGAATAACCAAGAAGACGATATAACAACCCTTGCCTCGCTCCACTCGATTAGTATAAACCAAATCATTTTGAACATTTTATTCTTAACACAATCACCATCGCTCATACATACTTTTGATTCCATTCAGAAGCTAATCACCAACACTATGTCACTAACACCTGCCATAGCCCTTCGCCTATTAACCCTATCATACCACCTGTTGCAAATCCGATTAAATCAAATACAATTTATTGCTTCCTCTCCCACCATTTCCTATCATTTGCTCAATTGTAAAATTTGATCCACACATCCTCTACTACTCCTAAACACACCTTGTGTTCTTCACCCAATCAGTCCTTCAGTCACTCGGCGCACTCTTTCCGACAAAACACCCAGCAATTATATCTTCCCTACTAACATCTCAATAACTAAATACCCTATAATTTCTACAGTTCCTTTATTCCGCTTACCCTTATAACAAAGGGTACTAATTACCGCCTCCTCCAATCCTTGGAACGATATACCCTCCAATAAAGCTTTAATTACACAACTTCAAGATCCCCAATCAATCACATCTTGCCTCCGTTCTTTGATCATTTCACCAGTAATTCATCTTACTTGCAGATTTACCATTTCTTCAACTTTCTCACGCTACCCATTTCCTCCTCTTTGCTAATAACCTCGAATCCCCAAATACCTATTCCTCTTGTACCATCAAACCCACAGCACAGTCATTATCACCTTCTTCATTTACTGCCCAATATTATACAAGATTTTTCAAAGTGTCTTTCCACCACTCACTCACAGCCATTTCCATCAGTTACGAAACACCATCCCTATCATTATTCTAGCAGGTTCCCCTTATTCTAATTATTAACCTTTCGCGCTTCCTTCCAGAAAGCTTCCTATTCCCTTATATGTCCCCATTCATCCTCCTTCCAAACTGTTCGCTTACCTCTTGTTTGCTTCTTACGTTTGGCATCTTTTAGCATTCCTGTTCCCCTTATTATAATTCCAAGCAGCTTCTTTTGAACTTTCATCATTGCGTTTAGTACATTAAACCCAAGCTTACTTTGTTTACGTCTTAACCGCTGCATCACCTCTTCATGCCACCACTCACTGTTAACATCTCTTCTTCCATTTAGCACACCCCACATACTTCTTTTGCACTGCTAACAATTGGCTCCTTCATTTGCTTCCAGATTTACTCAGTTTCTCATTCACTGATTTACTTGCGAGCGTTCTTACAAACTTATCTTTATTACCTTGTTCACTAAAATTCTCACTCTTAATTTTACCATCTTCCTTCCGTACATTACTCCTCTCCCATCCAAGTCCCCACTAACTTAATTATACATAAAACAACATAAGGATCAGATAATCCATTCATAAACCTGTCACCTGATTTAAAAATCCAACACATACTTCAAACATCTCCTTCTCACCAACACAAAATCAATCATTAGCTTTTCACTTCGATACCATCTTTACCTACACAACTCTGAGTATAAACTTATGGTACTCTTCGGTGTTTAAAGAAGTAATTACTTACACACTACCCTCTCCCCTCACAGAAATCAATCACCTTCCTACCATTCTCATTTCTCCTGACACCCCAAAAACCACCTGTTATACCATCCTTTTTTTGAATATATATATATATGATATATATTATATATTAATATATATTCATTATATTATATATATTTATAATTATATATATATAAATAATAATTATATATATATATATTATATATATTATATACACACATGTAATATATAAAAAAATCTGTACTTAATAGTCAAATATTTAGGCCTAGAAGGGTATTGGTACTACTGTATAATTTTAAACATCTTTAATATACATAAAAGAGGTAATTTTAAAAAAAAAACCAAAAAAAAAAACATTTTGTTTTAAAAAAAAACGTTTTTAAAAAAAAAAAAAAAAAATTTAAAAAAACCGTTTTTTCACAACCCTATATAATATATATATATTATATATTATAATATATATAGTATATTATATATATATTATATATATATATATATATATATATAATTATATATATAATATAATATATATATATATATATATAATATATATATTATATATATTACCGTATATTTATATATATATATACTTATTATAATATATATATATATATTATATATATATATTATATACTATATTATAATTAATTATTATATATATATATATATATATATATATATATATATAATATATATTATATATACTATTACCTATATATATATATATATATCTTATATATATATATTATATATATATATACTATAATATTATATATATATATATATATATATCATAATATATTATATTTAACATATACTAATAATATATATATATAATATATATTATATATATATATAAGACAAAATTGTTCAAACCAGTAAAACTAGACACGCAGAAGGTGTTTCCGAGAAAATGGGAAGGAAACCGTGTTAACCTTAACTTTGATGCATGTGAAATGAAACCATACTGACGATAGGATAAAATATCATTACGATATCTTTGAAAACCGAATATCTTGAATAGTTCAAAAGATTATTGACACATAATATAAAGCCTCTTAAATAATTAAAAACAGTAACGAACCATCACAAAATTTTGTGGTTTTCTTCAAAGCTCGCCTAGACCTGACAATCTATTTCATTGAAACCACTTACCCCAACATTCGATAAACGTCTATTTCCTATTGATACCATTTCCCAATTAGAAACGTTGCAATTTCGGGTGAGAAAAATAATCTTAAGGAGGACACTTTCTGGAAAGAAAACGATGTGTAGAGTGAATAGGCACTTGAGAATACTACTTCTACTACTACTACTATTACTACTACTACTACTACTACTACTACTACTAATAATAATAATAATAATAATAATAATAATAATAATAATAACTACAAATTTTTTCAAACAAAAACACATTAGTCAATCACAAAGTTCAAAGAAACAAAATAAATATCTATTCGCTAATATATATATATATATATATATATATTGCATATATTATAATATATATACTATACTTATATATATATATATTATATTATATTATATATATATATATATATTATATATATATATATATATATATATATATATATATAGTATATATATATATATATTGCTTTAATTCTTTTCAATTCAAACTTCAAGGGTTTGAGACAATTTTTAAACTACTTGATTCAAAAAATTTAACATTTTTATCTGCTTCTTAAACAAAAGAAATCAATTGCATTATATTATTATTATTATTATTATTATTATATATTATTATTATATTATTATTATTATTATTATTATACTAGAAGCCAGAAGTAGAAAGGTAAACAATGTGAAAAAAATTTTTTTTAATACTACTACTACTACAACTGAATAATAATAACAATAATAATATTATAATAATAATAATAATAATAATAATAATAATAATAATAATAATAATAATAATAATAATAATAATAATAATAATAATAATAATAATAAAGAGAACATTCGTTAAAGAATGCCTCACGTTATTTAAAGCTCAAAATGAAAAGTAGTATTAGGCCAAAGTAATAATAAATTAATAATAATAATAATAATAATAATAATAATAATAATAATAATAATAATAATAAAATTTATTGTATCTCCACCTCTCCTCTGACGCCAATTATAATTGATAATTAATTTTCAACGAGTCGTTTTTAAACAAATAGAAAATGACAACTATTCTTTAACTAACATATAACTCAAAAGTCGATAATAATTTTCCAATTTTTCCCAATACGAAAGAAAACGCTAACGAGTATTACTCATCACCACACACACAGCAACACCTATAATAAACGCAACAGCTTTATTATTTAATACACCCGAATATAAAGTTATAAACATAATCAACACTCGCTTGTTCTGTTTAAAATGGAACAATAAAATATTTATCATAACATATATTAAATATATATATTATATATAATATTATATATATATATATAGATATAATAAATATATATTATATATATTATTATATATAAATAATATATATATATATATATATAATATATATATATATATATATTATTCTCGGGTTAAAAAGACGCACCACCGTGAATTTAAACGAAAATAAAATGTTTATAACGACAATTACATCTCGGGATAAATGGAATGGTGCAAAAGTTCCATGTCATCTATGGTTATCACACGTTTTTTTTAACACGACTCGTTAACAAACAAACAAACAACACACACAAACAATATAATATATATATAGTATATATATATATATATATATATTATATAATATATATATATATATATTATATATATATATATATAATATAATATATATTATATATATATGAACAGGGGGTGCGAACCAAGTATAGTATGGAAATCTGTCTGTAAGGAATAGATGAGCTTATGCATTTCTGAATAAGGTACGAATAGTGAAGAAGTCCAAAGGTTGCGTTCTTTAGCATTATACATTTTATGCAAGTTTACATCTCACTGGTTTGTCCATTATGTTCAACTGAAAGAACAATTTACTGGAAGAAAAAAAAAAGTATAAAGACAACGAATACTATTCTCGAACACCAAAAGTTTGCTTGCTGTTAATGGTACGAGAGAAAGCAAATCGCGTTTTCGTATTACAAATGCGTGTCAAAAAAAATGGATGACGAACGCAAGTTGACGATGATGAGTATTTTAGAAGGTTATCAAGGGAGCAGAATACTAAACAACGTTTGACAAATTTGCTGGCTATCCTTGCATATTATATGCAGACAGTCAACTTTGGTTAGCGAGAATTTACGATTGACGTATACTGGGTCTGCTAAACGAATTTTGTCAACAAAATTACATCAGTGACTGTTCAGTGACGACGCGAAAGAGCATCGTGTGTGTGTGTGTTCCTGTATCCTGTTGGAAAGGAAGGAGGTCTAAAATAAGATCAAATATAGGTGACCCCAACTTCCATTTTCAAAATCATAAACGGGGGTTGCAAATCCTGGTTTTACCGGTTATTTGTAACTAAAATTAGGTGGTAAGCAATAAAGTGAAAGTCAACAAAGTAGGGTTGGCAGACGCACCAGGTGTGGTGCAGTGCGTGGTGCACGCATTTTGGTGCGGTGCGGTGCGGTTTGCCACACAAATCCAGTGTTCCGGTGCGATGCAATTTTTAAAATATAGAGGTGCGGTGAGTGGTGCGGTAAGCGGTGCGA
>JABUQX010000449.1:35000-37500 GCA_015478945.1 Trachelipus rathkii | reverse complement strand
CTTTTATTTCTTTAAAAAAGTACAGTCACACGACTTTTTGCATGTAGCATTTCTAAATTCTGAATTAAATAATTATGATAAAAATTGTTACTGAAAGCGAAACCGAGTAAGAAAACATATCAATGAACCACAAACAAATATTTATGGAATAAATTTAAATAATTATAAATAAAATTGAAAAATAATAAAATTTTGAACACAAACTCAGGGCTTCCAACCTTGTAGGAAATGAACCAAAAAAAATATCCAAATTAGAGCATATTGCTAAAATTTATAAGACTATAATTGCTCAAACATGTAAATTCCACAACTTAATTGATAAAAAACGAAAAAACAATTTTTTACTTGTTTTTTTCAGGCTGTGTTTTTTTTTCATGAATTAAAAATAAAAAACGTTTTTTTCGGAAAAAAACGAGCTTGTTTTTTTCCTTTCCCAACCCTACTCATGTCACGGGATCCTCCTCCCATCTGCAAATTTTGACATCGCCATACCCTGCAATCTGTTCACCATATCTTCATTGATTGTCCTTAACAGGACCCCATTCGACGTCATCATTTTTCGACTCTATTGGTCCAATAACACCTTCTAGAAGGGTTATCCCATAAATCTTATTCTTGAATCCTCCCACTTTCAATAGCAACTGCTATTTTCTCTTATCTCCATGAACTGAACTATTCTTCACAAAATTTAATTTTGCTACGTAATATAAGGACTATTTATAATGTAAATACATCTTTTTATATATTAGCTAATTTTTTAGCTAATTTATTTATTTTTGACTGAATATCACTTTCGCCATTCCAAGTTCTTTTAGACATTTTATAATATTTATGAGCCAAGACCCACCCATGAAGTTGATTATTCAACCCAGTGTGGCCCGTAAGGTGGGTCCTGTACATAAACTAAAAAAAATAATACTTATTAATTATTATAAATTTATATATTACTAATATATATTATATACTATATATATATATATATATAATATATTATATATATATATAATACTATATAATTATTACTTACAATCGCCCTCCCAGAAGGGATCAAGGCCCTGTCAGCTGGGCCAGCGCTATTTTCTATCTTCCTCTATCCTCCAGGACTCCCTCTTCTCTCACCTCTAGCATCGACGGGCCAATTCCCATGTCTTACTCAATGATTCCTCCACCGAACTCTCCCATCTCTTCCTAGGTCTTCCTCTTGGTCTTATTCCCTAGGGTCTCCACTCCCATCTCCTCTTGGCCACTCTCTCTCTCCTCCTGCCTCCTCTCCAGGTGTCCCCGCCACCTAAATCTGGCTGCATCCATTTTATTTAATATCCTCCCTTATTCTTTCGTTTATAGTCTTTCCCACTATCGCTCTCAAAAAGTACATCTCCGCCGACTGTATTCTACTATCCTCTCTTTGTGGTCGAACTCGATGTCTCTGCCCCATACAATAGAATCGGTGTTAACACTCCCTCGAATATCATCTATTTCACCTCCATACTAATTTGTCTATTTTTAAGTATTGGGTACACTACTCTCTCTTACAGATCCCCCATACTGAGCTATCCTACTTGTTAATATATATATATATATTATATATATATTATATATATATATATAATATATATAGTATATATATATATATATATATATAATATATATATTATAATATATATATATATATATATATAATATATTTATATATATATTTTATATAATGAATTTATATATATATATATATATAAAATAATTATAATATATATATATATATAATATATAATATATATATTATAATATATAATATACTATATATGTTATATATATATATATAACTATATATATATATATATATAAATTTCTAAAAGTGTATATCACCAAGTAACCACCAACTTAACCATTACTAAAATAAAATAATCGAGTATATTTTTAGGTGCCCGCACTATTACCACTGAATAATATATAAATATATATTATATATATATATATATATAATAATATATATATAATAAATATATATAGTATATATATATAATAAGTATAATATATATATATATATATATATATTATATATTAAATTATTATAATATTTATATATATCTATATTTTGTTAATAACGATTCTTAACAGTTGTGATATAAACATAAAACGCTTTAAAATAAAATTCAAAATAAAGAGTTAAATATATGCAAAACACTTAGTTTAGACACGGGTCATATATATATATATATATATATATATAGTTATATAAATATATGATATATATATATATATTATATTATATTTAATATATATATCTATATTATATATATATATATATATAAACGGTAGAGCGACGGAGTCGCATGGCAACGGCGCGGGTTCGAATCCTAGTTCGGATCCTAGGTAGAGATTACCAGAAGTTCCCCTCCTGAATAGGGCTATGCCCGTGTAGGTGTGAACTTTTAAAAAAAAAAAAAATATATATATGAATATTATTTATAATATATAATTATATATTATATATATATATATA
>JABUQX010000449.1:0-27500 GCA_015478945.1 Trachelipus rathkii | reverse complement strand
ATAAAAATAATAATAATAATAATAATAATAATAATAATAATAATAATAATAATAATAATAATAATAATAATAATAATTTTGACAATTTCCGAGCAGAATGTCATACAAACTTGCAGTCTTGCGTTTACGTCCGGATCAGCATAAGGAACACGAAATTATATTATATGATGTCAATTTGTGTGTGTGTGTGTGTGTGTGTGTGTGTGTGTGTGTATTTTTTAAAACAGAATTTAAAATATATATATATAAAAAAAAAAAAGAAATAAACACGTCATGATATTTGCCCTAAAAAAATTATCCTACACTAATCTACATTTTTTTCCTTTTATAAACAAAAACATTAAATGCGTTACTGTATTATAGTACTTTAATCAGATTAGGTCAAATTAAATCTGAAGTCTGTACACTTTTAAGACAGCGGTTCTTTACCTGTGAACCTCGGACCTGATCCAAAGGGATCTGTGAAGGCTTCAAAGGGTTTCGGACGTTTTGTTGAAAAAAAAAAAAATCTAATTTCGTTTTTCCTCGATATATTTTTTTTTTTTTTTAATTATACAAATATATGTTCCCTTCTCCGCAAATATTAAAAGATCATTCAAAATAAAATTTTAAATAAATATTTGATGCACTGTAGGGCTTTAAGCCTTTAACTGGAATTAAATCTTGATGGTCAACATAAAAAAAAATATATATTTAAAGGGGAGAGGGAGAAAATATTTAAAGAGGGGAGGGATATTTAAAGCGAACTCACAAAAGAAAAAAAAAATTATTCAAGGGGGGATCCGCAGTAAAAGCAAATGTTAAAGAGGAACCGCTGCTTTAAGAGATGTGAGACAAACCTTACCTCTTTGAACATTTTTAATACTACTCCAAGACACAAAATAATCAAACTTAAAAAAAAAAAAAAAAATATTTTACAGAGTTGGAGATCATTTCTTATTTCGAGAAGAATAACATTATCTCCTCTACCAAAATGCTTCAACAAGTTGTTTCAGCATTCAATTGAAGTTTTAAATTATAAACAGAAAAGATCAGCAATGTAACATGAAGTACATTTCTTTCGAAGTGAAATGAGAAACTAAGTAATTAGTTAAGACCACAAGTAAAATAAAAAAATAAAATAAAAATATTTAGGATTTTGAATCAAACATGAAATAAGTTCATATTCAATATTATGAAAAGGACAATTCAAAGGGCAGCATCATGTAAAAGTTTCGTACGTAGCAGAAGAGTAATTGTACAAAATCAAAATATATTACCAATATCTTAAGGGCATCATATTTATAAAATAATAATAATAATAATAATAATAATAATAATAATAATAATAATAAAATAATAATAATAAAAATAATAATTTTTATTATAAAAAAACGTAGAGGGACGTCTAGCTCGAGCCCCACCAATTTAAAATAGCCTTCTCCAGTATCATCATTTTAAAATTATCCTGATTCGGATAGAACCCCTTTTTTGTGGTTGGGTGGTGGGGGGGTGCTCCCACTCCACCCAAAAATGTTCTTGCTTCATCGAAACTATAAGCCGCCTCCTCCTCCCGACTCCAGTTCCGCATGGGGGGGAGGGGAATTTTGATTCTTGTCATGGTGTTACAACTAAGACATACCATAGTGGTAAGAACCAATGGTAGAGGGGGATTTTGTGTAACCCTCAGGTCCTAGCACTAGTATGATGTCCCCTTGTCACATATGTAATCGTTAAGTCTCTCCCCCCCCATTCCCCTCATTTTTCGATTTAATTAGCCATATCTTTGAATCCTCTTCCTTCCAACCACAGTTCTATCATCAGTGGAGAAGCTGGGTTAGGTCCCGCACTACTTATTTATCTCTAAAACTGCTCATGCGTGCCTCGGATTCCCGGTGCATGTTTAAGCCACCCTATCCCCAGTTATGATGATGATGATGATGAAAATATATTTTGGAATTTGTAATACTCTTTCCAAGAGAAATTCCTTGACTTAAATGAACTTTAATTAACAGAAACGGATCTCAAAAACACCCTAAATTATTAACACATTAAACACTTTACTTATCTTCAGAATCTCTGATGTATGAAAATTATCTACTAAAAGTACACTGAATGTCTCAAAATTATCTACTAAAAGTACAACTATCTCAAATTATCTACTAAAAGTACACTCTATGTCTGAAAATTATCTACTAAAAGTACACAATGTCTCAAAATTATCCAATAAGTAAGGAATAGGTTACTGACTGATGTCTCAGAAATTATCTACTGAAGGTACACTGTATGTATGAAAATTTATGTGTGACGAGTCTAAATGAAGAGAGTACAAGGCGGCCATCGGCGTATGTCTCAAGATTATCTACTAAAAGTATTAACTGTTAATAACAACTATTTAGCACGTTACTTGCCGTAATACAAATTTTTTTTTATTTTCCCTGGTGCCAATAGGTCAAGGGTCGATAACCATTAAGGTACGAGTTGTGATTCGATTCAGGAGTGAGTCAGGGGATTCCATCTACGCTGTGTTATATTTGATGATGAGTGCTCGTAGATCTGCGACAGATAAGTGGGTACTGAAGGGATATTTGATCAGAATTGCAAGAAGAAGAAACTGTTATAGAGATGGGATCTTATCTACCCGGGCGGCGGGCTGCTGGCGGCGGGGGCTACTTGGATGGGGATGGAGCCTTGGCAGCTGTCGGGGCGGTGTGCGGGGGGGGCAGGGAAGGCGGCGCGCGTGCACCGGCCTCATGTCCACAGGTTGAGCCGGACGGCAGGTGCCAGCATGAAACAGGGCGGGTACCCTCTGGCACGCGGGCCGGGGCCGCCGGCACCTATCGCGCCGGGCACGGTCGACTCCGAAGGTTATTGTGAATGCGAGTTGTCGTTGTTCATAGTGGGCCATGTGACACGGTGAAGCGCTGCGCAGCGGGGACTATAAAGAGGTTATTTTATTCTCATAGTGCCATGTGACACACGGGAGACACCGGTGGGTCACGCTTTTCCCGTCTTTGACTAATTTAAACAGTATTTTCCTTAGAGTTTTGCTGAAGTAAAAGTTTTGCTTCAGAAAAAAGTTGTTTTGTTGCATAAACCCTAAAAATAACCTATTTATGTTCCTTTACCTGTTTTTGCCCTGTATATAAATCTTGTAGGCCATTTTCTTATTTCTCCATATTCAAAAATTTTTTTAAAAATCCATTTACGTGGATTTACGTGTAAATGCAGTACAATGTTGGTCACCTACTTTTTACCATTTTCGACCAATAAAAAACATTTTTAATCAGATATAATCAATGGTGAAATGGAACCGGCCGGGCGTGCTTCTTTGTAGGAGTGGGATGCGGGCAGTATGGGCTTATCGGGGTGGAGAGTGAGGCGAGCTGGGCATGGCTCGTATCGGTGTGAACCGGTAGTTTAGAATTTTTTTTTAGGAAAGCAAACAGAGTTAACGTTTGCTTAATTGATTAAACATGAAAAAATATCGGCAGTTAACCTTTATGACTAAGGAGAGAACCTGTTTTTAAAATTTTGGCTAACTCTCACAATTGGATATATATAATATAATAAAGTCTACCAATTAAATGTGCACACTTTTAAGCAAAATCTTTATACGTCAACACTAATAAAATACCCCTAAATCAATCAATTTCCCCGCGCCACCAACTATCATTTTTTTTTTTTTTTTTTGTGGGGGGAAAAAAATTTAAAACTAACTTCTCATTTCAATTACATTCAATGTTTGAAAGATTAATAATAATAATAATTATAATAATAATAATAATAATAATAATAATAATAATAATAATAATAATAATAATAATAATAATAATAATAATACCCAAACTTAGAATATTAGTTAAGTGCCCTTTTCCGAAATAATAGTTAGTATGATATATATGAGTATACGTATATATTATAAATATATATATAATATATATAATATATATATATATAGTATATGTATAGGTATATATCTTATATATGTGTATATTATATATTATATTATATATTTATAGTATATAATATATATAAGGGAGATTATATACATGCAATTAACCAATAACTAAAGAGGTGACAATTTTGTGGTCACTTTCAAAGATAGATTAGTCGACTAACATGCATCCCCCCCCCCCCCCCATTACTCGTCCCCCACACACACAGGCGTAAAAGCTTACACAATGTAATAATCGAACACAGTCATGTACACAGGGCACATACACGAACGAAATTGCAGGCAGTGGTGCCAATTAGTGTATGAGACACACACACACACAGAATCACAACTTGATGACTCTTCTCTTCGGCGAAATCGCAATAATTAGAAAACACACCATACACACACACACACACACACACACACATCACACACACACACACACACTATAACATGCACATCCACAATGTTGTCTTATTGCCTGAGAATTATTATTATTATGTTATTTTTTATTATATATTATTATTATTATTAATTATTATGTATATTATATATGTATATTATTATTATTATTTAATAATAATTTAAAAAGCCAAAAACCATGATTTATAAGAAAATGAGTTTATAAGCCACTTTAAATTCTTACTCTACTGTCGTAAGTAATGTGTTGTTAATTAATGTACCAGTATTTATATATAATATAATATATATCTATATATATATATTATATATAAGTATATATATTATATATATATTATATATATAGATAAATATATATAATAAATATAGTGAGTAGAATATTATGATAGTATAAGCTATATATTATATATATATATTCAGAGCCAGATTTACCACTAGGCAAACTAGGCAAATGCCTAGTGCGGCAGAATATGAGGGCGGCCCAGGTGGCTAGAACGCGCGCAGAAAACGAAGAAAAAAAAAAAAAAAACAAAAAAAACTATAGATATATTATAATATATATATATATGTATATATATATATATATATATATATATTATATATATGATATATATTATATATAATATGATATATATATATATATATATTACAGTTGTCACCGCCCCACTCACGGGCAAAGCTCTAGTTCAAGGAGGGGGTGTTGCACGCTCAAAATTTCACCCTCAATCGCAAATTACGCATATGAGCGAGGCGCAAGCTTTGAAGTGAGGGAGATTAATTCAGCAGGGAAACACCAGACCGATGGAAGGAGAAATTCCCAGAAACGAGGTGGCAGAAACGAAGGAAGCACCGCAGCGAACTAGCCCGGAGTTACCAATAT
The DNA here is from genome assembly GCA_015478945.1 of Trachelipus rathkii. NCBI lineage: Eukaryota > Metazoa > Arthropoda > Malacostraca > Isopoda > Trachelipodidae > Trachelipus > Trachelipus rathkii. The sequence continues at coordinate 22,281 of JABUQX010000449.1, read as the reverse complement.
CCACACAAAACCTCGTGCGCAGACACAGAAACCCCTAGTGTTACGGACGGACGTCGTAAACGGTGGTGGTACGCGGCGAGTGACAAGTTTCCACTCGAGCACTGCCGCTGGCGGTACGCTATAGAAAAGAGATATAAGCCACCAACATCGCGCTGTTCAAAGGATCGAGCGTCAAAGAGAAGAGAAAAGGTAACGGAACAAGTTTAATTAAGTCTATTTTGGCTTTGACCGATCGACCGTCCAAAAGCCGGGTGAGACCAAAGCCCCCCCCCAGATATGAGAGCAGTACTCCATACAAGGCGGATGAGGCCCTTGTATACGCTGGAGTAACGAGAAGAGGAAAAAAGTCCCTCGCAGTCTAAAACAGAACTCCCAGTTTCTTTGAGGCGCCCTAGCAACCGTTGTTGTGAGGTTTCCAAAAACATTTTTTGTTATGTTATTCCAAGGATGTTATATTGTCAACAGGAGAAGACGAGAGAACCGTCGAGAAGAGATAGGAAAGTTGGAAAGGTGTTTTAGAGAGGGATGATTTGGTAAGTAGTAAAATGTTTTAAAGAATTAAATTTCTACAAGGTTCTAGGCGGCCCCACCCGGAAATACCTATCCAGTCAAGCGAGAATGACAATCTCGAAGATGAAGACGAGAGGCAATTCGTAGAAGAGAAAGAGGGTGAAGAAGGAGATTTTGAAGAATGTGTTGGATGTGTGCGCCCTTCTAGTTAGGGAAATGTGTGTAGTTTTTACCTGAAGAGTAGATAATATAGTTTTGAGATCGAGGGGCGGGTCAGCACGGAGGCACATTCCCTCAAAATTCGGGGAGGAACGCCATCCCGGTCACCCGCCTTCCAAACATTCATAGATTTCAGGAGTCCATGCACCCGATTAAATGTAATAACAGCAAAGGCATAGGAGCACCTGAGAGGGGGAGGGGGAGGAGGTATCACATGCGAAAATCGTCCAGGGTTGAGTTAGAGGAAAATATGGGGCCGACCAAAGAGATTGGCTTTTCAGTTTGAGAAATTAGCAACAGAACCGTCAGATCGAATAAGGGGAGAAAGGCAGATTTTACAGAAGTTGTTAGAGATGTTTTTGGCAAGAGGCCAGAAAAGATTTTCAGTAGGCGAACCTAGGAAGGTTAAGCGCCCTTTTTCGTTTGAATAAAAGCGCGCTTGCATCGTCGAAGAGTATCCCCTGCAACGATTTCTACCTGAATAAAAAAAATTACTTAAGAGTGATAGGAGAACGAGAATAGTTCCACACCCGCCGATACGCATTGTCCTTAGCCTGAATGGCCAGAAACAAGCACGATCGAACATGGATTGTGAGGAGAGAAAGATTTAGTCGAAGAAGGAAGAACCATGCTCCATTACCCATCAACGATTTACAGTCCACCTTAATCGGCAGAAACGGAGCGTCAACAGAGTCAAAACAGTATTGCCGATTAAATTAGTGCTAGAAGCGCCTTTAGGCACCCCAATCGCCCGATTAGAAGTGCAAAAGAAACAAAACGCGTAGGCAGGATGGAAACTTGTTGGAGAGAAAGTATTAAAATTAAGAAGATATAAGGTTGTGGTCAGATTTACCATAGGAGGGAAGGTGGTGTATTTATAGAGAGATAGACTAGTGGTGAAACATAAGGTAAAGTGTGTTTCAAGAATTGGTTGGGGACGATTCCGGAATGTGTGTGTGTTCTTTAATTTATTTGCTCCAGGTCGTTGAGAATGCTGAAATGATTCGGGCTCCCTCCCCACCTAAATCAGTTGAGAGGACCCCAACCATTCAGTGTTGTGTAACTTGAAACCCGCAAAGTAGAGGACCTCAGTAATTTGATGAGAAGATATGACAGTCACGTCGTGGAAGTTGTTAAGATATTCAAGAAAAGGCGTGAAAAATCTGTTTCGTTGGAAGAACAGTAGCAGAAGCACAAGAATATTGTAATAGAAGGAAGAAAGATTTTAAGCCACACGAACATCGAAGTTATTAGATTCCGAGATTCTTAAGAACGTGTTACAGGAGTATTTATGTTACAATAGGCACATACTCCACTCCTTGCAGACGGAAATTATAAATAAGCTAATAGTTGGGACATATTAAACGAGTTTATGAGTATGAATTCCCTAGTCATTGCTGGGTCCCTCAGACAGGACAAAAGGTTAGAGGTTAGAGAGGTTGGTATCCACGGATGCAGTAGTTAGATTGCAAGCCACGGATTGTCAGTAAAGTCGATAGTAAGCCCGCCCCTGTGCAAATCCGCCATCTTACATGCACATACCAGCAACCACAAAAAAAACAACAGACAAAAAAGCGACAAACGTGAAATTCAAGTTAAAAATATTATTCACTAGTGGTTACACAACCTAAATTAAACCGGTAAATGTAAAAGTTAATCGTATTTGCTAAAATATGAAAAATGCAATAAAGTTAAAAACACTACGCTCTTTTAACACCCATACAAATACACGAATAAAAGAAAAAAAAAGTAAGTAAAACTGGATTCAAACATTAAAACCTAAATTTAAAAAATTCAAGGGCCCGAAATAAAATCCAAATCTTACACACTCGAAAACGAAATTCAGAATCTTACTAGCCCTTCCTTTATATATATAAATATATATATATATTATCTATATTATATATAAGTATATATATATATATATTTATAATCATATATATATATATATATAATATATTATATATATATATATATATATATATATTATATAAGATATATATATATATAATATATATATATATATATATATATATATATATATAAAATATATCTATAATATAATTTTTGATGCTTAGGGCGATTTTTTTTTTTTGCCTAGGGCGCAATGAATGGTTAGAGGGCCCTGTATATATATCTATAGTTATATTTATATATATATATATATAATAATATAATATATATATATATATTATATATATATATAATACTATATATATATTATACTATATAGTATACTCTATATATATATAAATTATATCTTATATATATAATATGATATATATATATATATATATTATATATATATATTTATATATATATAGTATTATATATCATATATTATTATATATATATATATATATTACAGGTAAGTAAGAAACGATGAAAACCTCGCACCGGGCAAATGGAAAGTTATGGTATCTGGAGCATACACTGCACACTGCACACACAAACATGCCCTGCGGTTCGAGCCCCATATTCACAACCTACTTTCCGACCTTTTACTAAGAGTGCCAACAAGTATGTCCATAGTGTACTCTGACCTTTCTCAACATTTCGAACATACAACACTCAACGCGCATGGGCACTTTCTTTTTTATCAGCATTAAAAAAAAAAAAAAAAAAAAAAAAGCGGAACAAAATATGGCTTCAGTGAATGAGGCCTCAGAGTTGCCTTGACGAAACCAAACAATACCCCATTTTCACTCTACTCCCTTTGGCGGCTTCTTTTTGGTGATGTTGACGATGCAGTCAATGATCATAAAGACCTGATGCTAGGTTGAGCTGAGCATTCCTTAGCGTACCCAGAACCTTGCGCAATTGGTTCTTATAGGCTGGCAGGTCTAGCAAATAACACGTTCTTCCTTCCTTCCTTCGCATAACATACGGATTACGTCTTAAACAAATGTACGCTTTTCCTTTCTAGCAATTTTAAGATGGCTGCAAATTATAAAGGCTGTTTACAAAGAAATGGACTTGGGTGTGATTATTATTATCAATTTGAAAGTGTTAAACAATAATCTGAGAATCTGGAAAGAGTTAACGAGATGATAGGAATCGTAAACCGTAATGATGTTCCTCATACGGGTAAGGGAGTAATAATTACGCCATATAATAGTTATATTAGACCGTTAATTGATACTGTGTACAAGTTTGGACCCTTACCTTAGAAGGGACAAAAATATGCTTGGGGTAGTAAAAGAGATCTACAAGAATCTTACTGGTTTCGCAAATAAATATTATGACATGAGATAAAAAGAAATGGGCATATTTTCTACGGAAAGATTTTTTTTACAATGGATATGGTTCAGAATTAAAAATAAAAATCTTTCAACTATAATGAGGATATAAGTTATTCATCCTAGACCATGATAGAAATAAATAAAAGATCACGTTGGTCACAACAGCAATATAAAAAGAGAAAGTATTTTGTCAGAATTTAAGAAAATGCTTCCCCAGCAGTAGTAGGAGAGCTATTCCGCTCGTGCTGACCACCTGACCAGCGATGAGCACAATCGCTAATCAGGTGGATATTTTTTACTCAGCTACCTTCATGGGTGTTTTTTTGTTTTTTTTTTTTTTTTTTTTTTTTTTTTTTTTTTTTTTTTTTTTTTTTTTTTTTTTTTTTTTTTTTTTTTTTTTTTTTTTTTTTTTTTTTTTTTTATTTTTAGAATTTTTTTATTTATTTTATTTTTTTTTTTTATTTTATTATTTTTTTTTTTTATTTTTTGTCATTTTTTAGATTTTAGTTATTTTTAATTTTGTGTAGTTTATTTTATTCATGTTCTTTCTTGTCTTTTTTTAATGTTTTCAACCTTGTTGTTTTGTCCGTTACGGTCCGCTCATTTTGTTTTATTTTGCCTTTTTTTTAAGTCTTCGTCCATTAATTTTCAATCGTCGTTTCGCTCGGGTGAATCCAAATTCATCGTCTTCGCATTCGTCGCGTTTTAACAATTCCGCACTTTCGCACGTCGCGTTTATTTTAAACAAATTCCGCGGCCAGTCCGTCGCATTCGTAGCAAAGAACCACGCGCAAAGAACCGCTGCGTTTCCAGCCCTGCACCCGCCCGCTACGTACCCGCCCCGTCGCATTTTATAGTATAATATATATATAGTATATATATATAAATATATATATCTATAAATATTATATTATTATATATATATATATGAGTAGTATGTATATATATATAATATTATGTGATATAGGTATATATCCTATATCACACAACCCACACCAACAGCAGGCAACACCCACCCGCACCACGTGTCGCTACTCAGCAGATTTTTTCATCTCTGCTTAATACTTCCTTACCACTCAAGCCTTAACGTCTTCGCGTTCTTTCCCGGTTATAAATCAAAATATATAGCCACCGAAAGGATACGAATACCCACCTCTCGGGCAAAATTAAAGACCTTTACGTCCACACCTCTAAACGTGAAGATCTTGGAATTGTAAGATATTTTTGAAATCAGGTCAATTTCAAGGCGTGCCGTGGAAACACTTATATAATGAATAATAATAATAATAATAATATCATAATAATAATAAATGATAATAATTTATATATAATATATATATATATATATTATATAACTATATAAATATATATAATATATATATATAAATATATATAAATACTGTACATAGATTACATATGAGAGAGAAGAGAGAGAGAGAGAGAGAGATGAGAGAGAGAGCGAGAGAGAGAGAGAGGAGAGAGAGAAGAAGAGGAGAGAGAGAGAGAGAGACCGAGAAGGAGAGAGGAGTAGTTTCGTTTCCGTCCACATCTCGAACCATTTACAATTTTAGACACCTTGTTTAAAGATATTGAAATTTTTTATTTGAAATCATTTTTATTTGAAATTTTGATTATGATGACAAAATTTTTATTGAATTACTTTTGTTTTTTTCCATATTTAAAGTTATTTATGTATATTTTGTTATTTTCTGACCTTTCGTCATCTAGAGAATGCGCAAAGTGGAAATGATATCTTAATGAATGTGCGAAGCCGTAAAAGCAACGTGCGAGCTAACACGTGCGTTTAACGCACCCAAGCGCCGTTATATGATATACTATATATATATATAGTATACGTATATGATATATATATGATATATATATATATATATGAATATATATATCATTATTATATATATCTATCTATATAGTATATATAAATATTGTTCTAGAGTCCAAAAATGGATATAATATATTCGTAATATAACGCTGATTATATAGCAGAGAAATTTCTATACTCGGTGAAAGTCAAGAAAAAGGTCGTATGCGTCCCTACTTTTACAGACCATTCCTTAAAGTCGCATCCAAATTTCAATTCCAATCTCACAAGAGGCAACACTCGCCTTTGTTTGTCCGCTGCACTCCATGTGGATTTGATCGGATAGCATTTTCGTTTCATCAAATCCTGTAAATGTTTAACTTTCAAAGATTCTTTTTGTTATCTTTGATCGTTTTAATATATATGTATTTATATAGTATAAGGTATAGTATATATAAATATAGATAATATATATATATCTTATTATTATATAGTATATATACTATAGAACAATATATGCCATCAGGAATAACATGGCTCATTATATATTCTTATGGGTATGGTTTGTTATACAGTTTCATGTATCTTCAGTGTTATAAGGAATATAATTATAACATACACACTATGACACTTATAAAGCACCCTTACACATCACAGATTACTTACACTCAAGCAGATTTAACTCACACACCAACGACAGGTGTAAAGAGCAACACACACACACAGATTTTTACTTATATGAATTTTTATGTACTAATAATAATAAAAATGACAACACACACACACACACACACAATTGTATAACATAAGCATTGTGAGAGTACATTCACACACAGAATTACTTACGCACACAGATTTTCTTACACGACAACAACAGCACAGGGGCACCAACACACACATGTAAACAAACAGCACAACACACACGAGCACAACAGCAGCACATCACACAGATTATACTTACACTGCACGATGTCACATATTATCTACGGGTCACACAGATTTACTTACCACACACCACAACACACACACATCACAGATTTACTACACACAACAGATTTACACTTACACTCCACACAGATTATCTGTTACTGGCCCCACAGACCGATTTACTTACACTGACACGGTGTGTGGTGCGTCATGTTGGGCTACAGATTTACACAGACACACACAACACACACACACACACACACATGGTTAAACTTTATCTTCGACACACACCCACACTACACACACACACACACACACACACACACACACACACACACCAGAGCGTATCGGTGTTCGTGGTATTGTTCAGGATTTACTTAACATCTCAACGCCCACAATACTAGCGATCATTTCAATTTTTATTCAACTAAACATTTCAAAGAATTTCTTTTCAAATATACTATGAGTCATTCATATTTATTTCATATTAAACATTTTTAATGAAAAAAAACATTTCGCGAACCTAAACTGTAACTCATAAAGACATCTTTTATATTTTACTTAAATAATTTTTAATTATATTCGAATTTTTAAATAATTGTATGTAGTCAGAAGAAAAAAACCAGAGTGTTTGACATTAATAGATAACCATTGTTATTTTAATCTACATATTGGTACGAAATATTTGATTAAAAAACATTAACCCATTCAGCACATCAGAGTGTGCAGCCTTAATAGCAGTAAATCAGATAAATCAAATGAGAGGTGTTCCCCGTAGGGGTAGAAACCTTAGGGGATTCCCGTCAATTGCTTTTGTTTTACTGCTTTACTGCTTTATGAATCTTCTCGCTTTATGGGTTAACGTTCCTGGCACTTTTATCTGCTGCGTACCAAGCACTGTTTTAACTGCTTTAAGGTATGTAATGTATATGAGTTAAGCAGTAAAAACAGTGAGTTAGAAGCAGTAATAACAGTAAGTCATAAGGTTGCTACTGCTACTGTAAGGGAATAGTATGCTTTTGTTTTACTATTTTAATGCTTACAAAGATGCAACCAAACTAGCTTTTAGATAACTGATTTAAGACTACTGCTTAAACTTTCTGCTTTACTGTTTAACTCACATACATTAAATACCTAAACAAGTAAATCAGTAAAATCCCAAAAGAGGTAGTTATCCTAACATAAGGGATTTATAGATTGACATTTTTTTACTGCTTACTGCTTTGGACATTTATTTGTTTACTGCTCCACCATGCCACTATCCGGAGTACAGGTATAAATCGTATGTCATACATTTAAGACATTCTCAATATTTTATTAACATTATTTGTTTTTTTATTTTATTTGACATCTTTTATTTATTTCTACTGAAAATGTTTTAAAAAGATAAGTAAATACAATAGTTATTTTTATGTATTTTATCTTTATTTAATTATACTTAGTGTTATCTACTTTCACTGCCTAGTTGTTATTAATATGTTAGAAAACAAGCAGGGTCAGGTGTTGTGTGCGATGAACAATTCACAACTATCGTGCCACCACTTATACTCACACATTCACTAACTGAAAGCACTTAAATAACACTGAACATGTTCGAGCGTATCGGAGCCCACGTACAACAAACCGCCCAAGAAAAACTTACCTTATCACTTATACATCACACAGCACAGGACACAACAACAACTACACACCACGACGACACTCTCACACAAGGTGTCGGGTGGTTGTGATGGCCTGAGATGGAGCGCGTCAACAGATTTACTTAACAGCACGCGGATTTAAGTACACCTATGACGTGTGATAATTAAAATACGTTTTATGGTTTTAATTAACACGTTATTAACGCTTGAGAAAGAAATCTAAAAAATCAAAGATGAGAAAAAACTTCTAAAAAATGTATAATTTTCTTTCTATAATGACAATTACTTATTAACTTTGTTATTTTCCATTTATAAATATTTTAATTAAACTATCAAAGTTCGATTAAATGATAAAAAAATGGTTTTGATATTTTATGTAAAAGACATATAGTTTTATTACCTTAAAGCAATAATGTCATAAGGTCAGCCCCTAGCACACCTCACACCAGCTATGCCAAGGACGTTTTGTGTTCTATGACTTCTGCTTTAACATACATCTTTAGCTATGTATAGTAAAATAACAAAATAAGTTTTTCTCTGCTAAAATTACTTTCTTCCTAAATGAAAAACTTTTAACTTTTTATCCTTCATTAGAATCAGAATTAAACTATATTTATATTTATGACTTGATTTACAAAAATTATTTCTTCCTAAATGAAAAACTTTTAACTTTTTACTTCATTATTTATTATTATGTACATTGACCAAATAGCCATAGGGGGGAGGAGAAAACACAACACTCCGCACTCCTACAGATACGAAACTGACCTCTCTCTGTTAAATGTGTGTTGTTGGATAATCCTTTTTGTATCCGGGGCGATTTAGGCCTAAACCAGGTTCAAAATATATATTTCAGACTGACCTTTTTTCTGTTAAAATGTGGTGCCAATAACCTGACGTTTAGGCCTAATTTAGGTCTAAGTTTTAGGAAAGCATTGAGTTTTGTATCCCAGGTTAGATTTAAAGCCTAATACGGCCAGGTGAGGGTCAAAGTAATCCGAAGTTTAGGACACAGGATCATTGTTATTCTAATTTGATTTTTATAAATAATTTCAAAAATTTGAAACATGCTGGATCGGTAAGATCCTTTAGCAGGTAAGAAAGGAACTGTTTTCCTTACTTGTGATTGGTCGGCAGTAGTTTCCCCCTAGTTCATTAGAAGCATAAACCCCACCAAGGGCTCTGCAAGCATGAGCCCCACCCGCAAAGGCAGCCCACCCCGCACCCGCTGGTGCGTCCCGCCCCGTCCCCGCCCGCCGGTGCCCTGCTGCGGCCCCCGCAGGCGCAATTTTTCCGCGTAACCGCCGCAGCGTGCGCAACCCCGCAGGCGCAATATTTTCCGCGTAAGCCGCCCGCCGCGTGCGCACCGCAAGGCTCATATTTCCTCGCGATAAATTATTATTTGAACACCACAACACACACGCATATCAACACCACACACACACACCCACAGGTCCAAACAAAAAAAAAACACAACAGAAAAAAAAAAAAATTACTAATGATCAACTAAACTTACACATATAACGTATAATTATTAAAACATTTTATTTTATTTTATCATTATACTTTGTGTTATTTACTCTTCATGCTATGGTTATTATTATTAGAACACACATACACGGCACACATACACCCCGCCCAGCGAAAGGTACACTGCACACATACACACACACATCTACACAAGCCATGAGCACCCAATGCACACTCAACTTGTATAATAGAAATAGTTATACTTTGTTAAGTTAAACATTTATTTTTTATTTTATTATTATACTAGTGTTTTTACTTCATGCCTATTGTTATTATATTTAGCACACATACACACACACACAACTGTTGACGCGCGCATCCATCGTGTGTCGACAGCAACCACACACACAAAAACACACACACAGTACACACATACACATCTACACTTACGCACCCACCCGCTCGATATTTTGATGCCTTCACTTTGATGCCTCAAAGCTTTGTACCCTCAAACTTTGATGCCGTCAGTTTTGATGCGTGCACTTTGATCGTCAGCTTTTTGATGTCTCAAACTTGATGCCTCAAGCTTTGATAAACCGTTAGCTTTGATCGCCGTTCCACTTTAAATGATTAGCTTGTGTGGTCCAATCTTGATGTCTCATGCCTTTGATGGTGTCCATCTTTTGAACCACCTATATTGATTGATCATGCTTATAAGCAGTTTACACGTCCATAGACACTTACAACTTACACTTATACAACATAATACTATATCTCTTATCACACATATGCACATACCATAGACACTTCGTCTCGCCATAGAACACTACACTCACCACACACAACAATACGATGTATATATTATATATATATTAATGTATATAGTAATATTATATATATAATATTTAATATTATAGTTATAATATTCCGTATATATATATATTTCATTCGCGAGGGAATATTGCGTCTGCGGATGGCGCACGCATCGGCGGTTACGCGGAAATATTGCGCCTGCGGGCGCAGCGTCGGCGGTTACGCGGAAATATTGCGCCTGCGGGCGCCCCCGGCGGGCGGGGGCGGCGGGACGCATCAGCGGGTGCGGGGTTGGCTGCTTTGCGGGTGGGGCTCATGCTGAGCCCCTGGGTGGCTTAGCCTTAACCAGGGGAAAACTACTCCGACAAATCACAAGTAAGGAAAAACATTTCCCCTTTTAACCTGCTTAAAGGATCTTAAAGATCCAAATATAAAGCTTTGAAATAAATATTTATAAAGAATAATATAATAACAATGATTCTTGTCCATACTGGAATTACCATTTTGACCTGGAATTAGGCTTAAATCAACCTGGGATACAAAAAAGGCTTATCCTAAATTTAGACCGTAAATTTAAGGCTTTCTTTGTATTGGCACCAGCATTTTAACAGAAGAAGGTCAGTTTGAAAAATATTTTTGACCCTGGATTAGGCCTAAATCGCGCACGGATTACAGAAAAGGATTATCCTACAACACATGTTACAGAGAGAGGTCAGTTTCGTATCTGTAAGGAGTGCGGGTTGTTGTGTTTTCTCGTGATGGATTGTCAATGTACATAGATAATAATAATAAAGAAAACCCGAATTATTTAAAAAAACTTTGAAATATTTTTAGTTAACATCGAGTGAGTAATATAAATGTTAGTTATTATGTTATTTTTTAAATAAAAACTTAGAATCGAATTATTTAAAAAACATGTTATGTTAGCAGAGAGGAACTTATTTTGTTCTTTTTATACTTATTACATAGCTAAAGATGTGTAAAGCAGTAAGTCAATAGAACAAAAGGTGGCATAGCTTGGTGTAGAGGGGTGCAAGGGGCTGACCTTACTGATTTATTGCTTTAAGGGTCGTAAAAATAAGGTTTTTAAAATAAAATTTCATAAAATTTTAGTAAAAGTTATTTTAAACTTGATAGTTATAAAATATTATACAAATAAGTTTAACGTTATGAATAAACTTCTTTGTTCAAATAATATTGAATTTATTATAGAAGTTTTAAAGAACCTTTGAAATAATTTTAGTTATATTTGAATGAGTAATTAAAATAGTTATAATAATTAACAGTAAAATGTTTAATAAAGTTTAAAATTTATAGTGTGTAAGTAAATCTGCGTGGGTATAAGTAAATCTGTGTGTGAAGTGTGTGTGTGTGTGTGTGTGTGTGTGTAATGTTAAGTGTCCTATGGGTAAAATGTAAGGTGGCAATAGTGAGATGTGTGTTATAGTGTCAGTACGTGAATGTGTGTATAAGGTTGTCATATGGAATCGTGGTGGTTTCTAATAATAATACAAAGCCATCGAACAGTAATAACACAAGTATAATAATAAAGGAATAAAATAAGTTAAAAATAATAAAATAAATAATAAAATATAAATAAAAATAATATAAAATAATAAAAAGTATTAAAACAAAATAGAAAAGACCTAATGTTAATAAATAAAATTAGATAATTCTAAAACATATGAGATTAAAGCAGGTAAGCAGAAGTTAAAGCAGTAAAAACAGAAGTTAAAGCAGTAAAGGCAGTAAAAAAAAACAAAAGCATACTAATGGCCCTTAGGTGTTGTAGGTACACATCTATTGATTTATGTTTCCTGCTTTAAAAGGATGTAATGTTATGGTGAGTTAGAAGCAGTAAAGGCCAGAAAGTTAAAGCAGGTAAGCATGAAAGTTAAAGCAGTAAAGCAGTATAAAGCATAAAACAAAAGCATACTATTGCCTTAGGTGTTTAGGGTAGCACCCTCTAGTTGTGGGGAGGGTTTTTTGCATTTCTGCCTCACTGTTTTACTGCTTTAAACTCAATATTACAGTTACTACCTTAAATAATTAATTAACACCCTCTAAAGCAGTAAAGCAGGAAAGTAAAAGCAGTACAGCAGAAAGTTAAAGCAGTAAAGCAGTAAAACAAGCATCACTATCCCGTTAGGTGTTAGGGTAACACCTCTATTGGATTTTACTTGATTTACTGCTTTAAGGTGTGTGATGTTAATGTTTTTAATAAAAATTTTCGTACAATTGTAGTAAATAAAATGTTTTATACAATATTGCTTAAAATTGTGTCTTACATATCAATTTTTTAAAAATTTTAAATTAAACAAGTATTAAAGTAACAATATAAATAGATGTCTTATGAGTTACATTAGTTTTAGGTTGCGAAAAATGTTTTAATAAAATGTTTAAGTATGAAATAAAATGAATGACTCATAGTATAATTTGAAAAGAAATTCTTTGAAATGTTTAAGTATGACATAAAAATGGAATGACTCGTAGTATTGTGGGTTGAGTTAAGTAAATCTGTGTGTGTGTGTGTGTGTGTGTGTGGGTGTGTGTGTGTGTGTGGTGTGTGTGCGTAAAATCTGTGTGAGTGTAAGTAAATCTGTGTGTGATAAGTAAATCTGTGTGAGTGTAAGTAAATCCGTGTGTGTGTAAGTAAATCTGGTGTGTGTGTGTGTGTGTAAGTAAATCTGTGGCCGTGGTAAAGTATGTGTGTGAGTGTAAGTAATCTGTGTGTGTGTGTGTGTGTGTGTGTGTGTGGTGTGTTATTATGTGTGTGTGTGTGTAAGTAAAATCTTGTGCGTAAGTGTAAATATGTGTGTGAGTGGAAGTAAATCTTGGGTGTTGTGTGGGTGTGGTGTGGTGTGTGTGTGTGTGTGTGGTGAGTAAATTCTGCGTGTGAGTTAAGTAATCTGCGTGTAAGTAAAGTTGTGGTGGGGTGTGGTTGTGTGAGTAAATCTGTGTGAGTGTAAGTAAATCGTGTGTGTGTGTGTGTTAATAAGTGTCATAGTGTGTATGTATATATATTTATACATGAAGTATGAAACTTATACAAACCATCTCGGAAACTCATAAAAATATAAGGACCAATGAAACTCATAAGCCATATAAATATATATATATAATATATATTATATATATATATATATATATATATATATATATATAATATAATAATATATATATGATATAATAATATATATATATATTAATATATATATATAATATAATCAAATTGGTTTAAAATATAAAACATCACAGACATCACGAACGAAAATACTATCGTCAAATCCACATTGAGTGCGGCAACAAAGCGAGTTGCCTCTTGTGAGATTGGAATTGAAATTTGGATGCGACTTTAAGGAATGGTCTGTAAAAGTAGGGACGCATACGACCTTTTTCTTGACTTTCACCGAGTATAGTTAGAGTGTGGACTAAGGCGTCATTAAAATTGCCCGAAGAGGTGGATATCGTATCCTTTCGCGTGCGTAATATATTTTGATTTATGACGGATAGAACCGAAGACGTTAAGCTTGAGGTGGTAAGCGAAGTTTAAGCAGAGACTTGAAAATCTATAACTAATATATATATATATATATATATATAATATATATTATAATATATATATATAATAATATATATTATAATACTATATATATATATTATATATTACTATATATATAGGAAAGATGAATTGAAAATATAGTGCGGTTCTCGGAGAATCAATAAAATATTTGGTATGAATTTAATAAAAAACGAAGTGTTTTCGTAAAAATATAATACTAAACCTTAATTCTCGTTGTTTCAAGTTAAAATAATAATAATTACAACGTATGAAAGTACACCTTAGCTATTGACCTTTCTACTTAGCGGTTCTTTGTACGTGGTACTTTGCTACGAATGCGACGGACTCCGCGGAACTTGTTAAAAAACGCGACGATGGCGAAATTTGTTAAAAAAACGCGACGATGGCGAAGACGATGAATTTGCGATTCATCCCGACGAAAACGACGATTGAAAATTATGGACGAAGATTAACAAAACGCTTTATAAACAAAATACGGACGCACACGGGAAAAAAACAACAAGTGACACCATTAAAAAAAAAGTAATTAAATAAATAAATAAATAAAATAAACTACACAAACTTAAAAATAACTAACTAAAAAATTAGGGTTCTCAAAAATGGACCGTAGAATACAAAAGGTCAACTATTCAAAATAGGGGGTGCACAAAAATTAGGGGGGGCAAAATAGGGGGTGACACGTACGCCGGTTGCTCCACATCCGGCTGGCACACACCTTCTGTCGAGAGGTGGCACAAAAATTACGTGCCAAAAAAGCCTCAGTAGTTCCTGGCTGGGCAGCTCGCGGCGGCACTCGTTCTCCAAAATGGCTCTCCTACTACTCCTACTGATTCATCATTATAAACAAAGGGTTGAATAATAACATTATGCTTTAATTAAAGATAGTTTTCCGTTGCAAATTCTCAATGATGAGGTTTTTGGATGCAGTATTGACATTTTGAACAAAAAATCACTTAAAATGCTTGACTCTTCATTTAAATACCACAGGTGATTACAAAATTTCTTCAAAACAAATGATGAAATGCTTTTATTTATGCTTTCATATTTTTGTAACGTTTGTAAAAACAATAAATCATTAAAAGGGGCACCAACAGCCGATGGACTCCCCAACCATGTTTTAACATATACCGTTATCAGAAACAAACAAATGTTCTTCAGACCATTCACTTCAGATACTTTTAAAGACAACTGCTCTTTAAGTTAAAACATTTTAAATGAGTAAATGGTCTTTGCCATCCATCGAGCATGATGTAAAGCCCCTGGTGGCCTGATTTTGATTTTCGAGTCTGAGCTTCGTCCAATGAAAATTATAAATAATTCAACGAGCTCACGATAATCGTGCTTTAATTTCTCATTTTTTAGTGCATTATTAAAATGATTCACATGACACAGTATGTCGCTTTCACCACATATTTCTTTCAAGTATTTTTGCCTTTCATATAATTTTCTTTTTCCAAATTATTCCATTTTTCTCTGATGATTTTAAAGAAAACATCATCTGGACCACTAGTCACATGTGGTAACTCATTTTCAAAAACACTTCGTAGCACTAATTCGTACATGTGGTGCCGACAGGGAAAATATGTCATCTCTCGATCTGCATACTGCTCTAGAAATGTAATGGCACCGCTGATACGACCAGTGTTTGAACTGGTTGTGTCACAACACAGAATTTGAGTTTTATCTTCCAATCCCCAATCTACTAGAGCGTTCCAGACAGCCATAGCTTGTTCCTTCCCTGTGGAATTTTCTAATTTGGGAACCCAAAATAATCTCTCTTGATCTTTCAACTGTAACAAAGATAGTAAGCCTATTCACTTTTAATCACTCACATTTAAAGCTGGGTAGCAATTTTACCATCCCATTGAAAACGGATTACAAAAAGTGTGTATTTTGTCTTAAATAATTCTTTAATCTTAGTAGCATTCGTTTTACGAAACTTCTCCCGATATCTTTGGATCGTATTTCGATTGATTGCCAGTTCATCTATATTGTGCCCTAAAGACTCAGCAGCTGCTTCGAGAATAAAAACGGCATTTCTCTGACTAATGTGGCACCGATCGAGTACAGCCATTAATTTTGGAGTTAAAAAACATTTCCGTCCACGTACAGGCTTCTCTTTTATCCCTAAATCAATCTGCGCATCTCTGTTTTCCTCAAGAGACATCTGGGTAATGTTTGTAGAAGGGCCAGGTTGACCAGAAATATCCTCTAATTCCTCCATACCTGACGATTCTCCTGATGTATCCATGCAACTGGCAGAGATCTCAGAACTACATTGAGCCTTAGTCCGTCTGTTTTCATGTGCAGTCAATCTCAATAATGCCCTTTCTTCACGCTTTGATAGCTTCATATCGACTCCCCCAAGACATCCCCTTCGCCCAGGCTCTCTTTGACTGAGTAAAAACTTTCTGTCTTCTTCAATTTTCATAATGTCCAGAGCATTAGAATGAGCTATATCAAATAAATTATTCAAATCCGTTGTAAATTTAAATTCGTTTTCTTTCTGAGTGTCTGACGAACGGCCGGCATTTTTTTGTAGATTGCGCCAATGAGAGTACAACTTCATAAGTTTGTCTACGCAATGAGGTATCGCTCTCGTCGGAATCCTTGCTTTCTCCCAAAAAATAAGGCATTCACGCACAACTAAGTTAGCACTGTCACGAAGTGACAATTTAACCGTCATATTATAAAATAACACCGATAGTACTTGCAGGTTAGATGGAAGTTTGCTACCAGTAATTTGGTGAGATTCAATGCCAATTAAGTAAATTTTTTTATCAACACTTCTCAAATTAGCACGCCATTAAATTGCACTCGTAGTGACAATACCGCTAAAAAGAGCAGACTGACTCCGAGAGCTTGGTGGTAGGAGGAGCTTGAAAGAAACGAACGAACAAACGCACTGGCCTCCAACTTTTACCGCGATGAGGCACGTGATCCCAACCTCCAATTTGTATAAAAAACAACTTTTTTTTTTAGGAACAGAAGAACAATATTATGGGGGTGTTGCACCTGAATAGTAATACATTCAAAAAAATAAGGACCAGACTAATTATATATTAGTATATATATATATAATATATATATATATATATAATATATATAATATATTATATATAATAATATAACAAATATATATACTATATATATATTATATATATATATATAATATATTATATATATATATATATTCGTCATAACCATTCTTAAACAATCGTGATTTGCTTAACCCCTAGTGTTTTGCTTTAAATACGTCAATTTACATGTTATAGTGATATCTGAGTAACTCAGGCTCCAATCCTACAGTTAATTTTTAAATTATAATTAATACTTTTTTACCTGTAGTTCAAACTTTATTAAAGACATCTTTTTACACTTTAATCTGTTTGACGTGGGAACTCAGAGTAATTTATACGCTAACTACTCTAGGAATGACTACAACTTTGACACTAAGAACGCTACGGTGACTTCCGAAAAGATGGGAAGGTTGCTGTTATCGTCGATGGGATGAACAGGTTTATTCTGTCTTAAAGCTTTTTTCCTACTCTAAATTTATGATACGGTTAAATTTGTTATATCATAGCCTATGTAACCCTAAGTATTCTATAGCCTGATATTAATTATAGCCTATGTAATGGAGTTTATGACATGCTGCTCAGAATGCATACATCCCGTTGTTTCAAGAAGTATGCTTCGGAGCTGGGCGGGCCAGTTTTCTTTTGGTTCTCTTTACCACAGTTATCATAATGTTAATAAATATTTTGTGTTTGAAGAGTGTGAATATATGGAAAAAACAAATATCAATATCATAGGCCCCAATTGCAACTATTGCTGCCATATTTTACAAACATTTTTCATGCAGTAATTACACTGTACGATAACTCTAATTTTGTAAATCACAAGAATGAAGCTAAAATTATTCTTCGCATTGACTTTCACAAATATTAAAAATAAATTATTTGCATTCGCAAGCGGACACTCGGAATGTGAATAGAAAATGTTCTGATGGGACTTGTTAGAAAATTTAGCAACTTTGTGAGAAATTGATTAGAATGACTTGCCTAATGCCGTCTCAAGGTAGTGACAGTAATTTGAGTCACAATCGAAATCTAGCAATATTTATTTATTGATATGCTCGTACTTGTGAGTATATTCGCTTGAAATCAACTATTGAAGCAATTCCACAATGACATCCTTATCCAGTGTGGTTTGGGATTACTTCGATATTGTTTTCCATGACATCGCAAACCGTACACTTTGTAATCGTAATTATTCTCGGAAAGGAAGAATGATATCTGGGTTAGGAACTATCTAAGCAACAAAAACAAGGAAAATGTAGAAATAAAATGAGTAAAAGAGTAAAGGATCTCCAATTCCAAGTTTAAGAACAAAGCAGATTACTCTTGAAACTAATATAAAAATACAAATATATGGGACGCTGAAACGAAAAATCATAAAGCACCGATATAGTAAATTTACAGAAATTATAGTAGTGGACGATCTTCTGTTTCGTCACGTTGAAATTTTTGGCTTTGTACGGCTAACGAAAGTATCGGTCTCTTCAATACACTACTCAAAAAAAAAAATAAAAAAAATACTACGTATTATTTGAAAGAAAACGTATGACAGAGTTAAAACTAAAGTTTCAGAATTAATAACCTCTAACAAACAATCATTCAAGTTAGCTTTCTCCTTCGACGAATGGTAAGATACTCAATCAGCAGTTTCTTTGTATTCTCCGAGTAGTCATGCCGTTGACAATTATTTCAAAGGCCAAATTTTGTGTCGTGTTCTGAACCTCTCACTGAACATCATACAGGTGAATATCTCAGTGGCGTATTAATGGAATGTGACGAAATGGAACCTATCCCCAGATTATGTTCACTGTGTCATGAGAGATTTACGTGCCAAGTATAAAGAAAATTGTTCTTTCTTGAGTGAAAACACAACTCGTCAAGCCACCAACATTAGAAAATGTTATGACATCTCAAACAGCAGTCAGTAAAGTTCTCTCAAAATATAGGTCAATTGAGTCACACTTTAATCATTCGACTAAGGCTCAGTAAGAACTAAAGAAAATACAGGCCAGAATTAAAGTTCGCTAACTTTCAGTAATACATGACGTTACTCTGGATACAGGCCAGAATTAAAGTTCGCTAACTTTCAGTAATACATGACGTTACTCTGGAAATTATGTTAAGGTTGCAAGAAACTTGAATGAATCTCTCTGCCAGTCAGTAGCTCTGATGATAAAATAATATCTTCTCATCCCATGAACAATTTCTATTCTAACCAATTTGTACATTGTACCCAAATCAGTTGAAATATCATTATGATACACTGCACAACAAATTTTAAATTTTTTTCTGTCCTTTGCATGAAAATATGTGATTCTCTATAAACAAAAAGTGCTTGTTAAATTTATGAAAATCAAAAAGCTCCATCACGTACCGGTTTTTTTTTTGTTGTAGACACACTCTCAGTATTATACATATTGTTACATTGAATTGTAAGTGTCTTAATTATTATAGCAAGCACACATTAAAATGATTTTTTTTTTCGTTTCCTTCTTGTAGCGCAACCTGTTGGTGTGTCCCTGATAAAAGACTAGCAAAATTCAGCGAGCCTACTATTCATTTCATCGCCTACTGAAACGCTTTTCAAACATAAAGATGGCCTGGTGAAACCTTTCACCGTGCCTATCACTAATTGCGCCAGGGTTGGGGGGAAAGAAGTCCAGATGTGATCCATAAAATGTAGTTTTTTAAAGAACATATTGCAAAACCTATATCACGAAAACACTCCACCATGTGACGTACAAGCATATTCACAGTTTCAGTTTCTCATTTCCAAGGAAACACCTGAGCACACTGATTTTGAATGCATAGCAGGCCGCTTTTCTGTCCTTTTGATAGGTTCCTTTTCGAACTTTCAATCTAGGAAGACTGCTTTAATTTGGGGCCAATAAAAACCCTTTTCTTTTATCTTTGCCTCACTTAAATTTGTGAATTTGTTCCTGAGATGCAAGAATGCCACACCTTCTTTGTCAATTCTCATCAAACCAAGTTTAATGTGCAAAAGTGGAAGAAAGACAAACTGCGGATTCACAAGTGGATCATGTGATATGTTTTTGGTCCCAGGATTGAAATCATGTCTTTGAGGCCACTTTTTCCGAATGTAGTGATTTTTTCTGTCGCGGCTATCCCATTTGCAGAGGAAGCAGCAGAATTTTGTGTATCCCTGTTGCATGCCTGTTAATAGTCTAATGACCTTCAGGTCCACACAAATGTGCCATTTAAATGTTGTGTACTCAACTAGGTTAAGTATAGAACTCATAACTTCGTACGTTTCCTTTGTATTTGTAGAATATGCTACAGAAACAGACGGAAAAACATTGCCTATATGGAGTTGCACTGCCTTGAGACTACGTTTGGAGGAATCAATAAACAGGTACCACTCTGCTGGTTTATGCTCATGTCCCAATAGGCCATTCAAATCACAGCATTATACAATGCCATCTTTCTGCCCAAAATAGTTGCAAAACTGTCTCTGTCTGCCTCTAAATGAACTAATGTTTACACCTTTCTCTAATAGATTCCAGCCCTGAAGCCTAGAAGCCAGCAATTCTGAGTCTGTTTGTGAGAGCTGTAGATCTCGTACAAGATCGTTAAGCTCTTCCTGTGTGATTTTATGATGTGAACATGACATATATGTTAATGGTTCAAAGTCAGGATCTGATACCTTGTGTCATGATCGGAGGATTCATCCTCTGAGTTAACAGTAAATTCATCGGGAGTTGTAGGTACAGGAAGATCATCTGAATGAGGAACTGGACGCATTGCAGTGTGTAGGTTTGGATACTGGATACAATGTTTGGATTTTGAAAGGAACCCCTGTACATTTGTCAAACAGAAGTAACAATCCTTTACGTAATTTGTCGGTTCTCGCGAAATCATAGGTACAGCAAATTTCATGTGGGTACGTTTTCCTTTTAACCAGTTTCTCAGATTCCTGGAGCATGAATTGCAACATACACGTTGGAACCAGGACTTACCTGGTCCCCAACTTACATCCAAAGTACAATTCATAAGCCTTTCTAACTAATGGTGACAAGCTACATTGTCGCATCTTAAATGTAAGTTCTCCACACACTTAAACTACGACTATCCAGATCATAGTGACTGAAATGAATAAATGTGAAGCAACATATCTTCATTACTAGAGTCTTTTTTATATATTTAGATTGTTATTTCATTATTATTGATTTTTTTATATTTCAAACCATATAAATCTAAATGTACATTGGAATTATAATATATATATATATATATATTATATATTAATATAGTATATATATAATATATAGAACTATATATTAATATATATATAATATATATATATATTATAATAAATATAATATATATATATATATATATATAATATAATATATAGAATAATATATATATATATATATATATTTATATAGGAGAAAGTCTATTATTGGACCTTTTGAACGGTACTCGTTAGCCCAAAAAAAATAGTACAGTCGTTATCTTTATGGACCATAAATAGACTTTCTATTAAGGATTTTGTGATTCAAATATATATAGCGACTGTTACATTTTACGAGCTCCGATCAGTTTTATTTTTTTATTTTTTTTTTTTACTAAAGGAATACCAAGGTAAACCGCCAAAAGAGGGCAGGATTCGAGGCTCTCGCCTTCGGGAACGACAGGCTAGGACTATTTCCCCCTCCGGGGAGGGTCTCCGAACCCCCGCTCTTTTCATAATTTGGGTGTCGCGGGGGTTCCTCCGCCCTCCCCTACGGGTATGGAAATCGTACCCCCCTTCTGCCCCGTCGCCTCGCAGCCCCCTATTATTGCCTGAATACCTAAACAAATAATATAATATATAATATATATAATTATATATACTATATATATATATATATATATATATATATATATATATATATAGATATATATATATATATATATATATATATATATATATATTACTATACATATATATTACAACTTAAATTAACATCTCTTC